>CP139506.1:106141800-106440718 GCA_021014915.2 Artemisia tridentata subsp. tridentata | reverse complement strand
TTGGTCCCCCAAGTTTGAAAAATGTCAAAATTAGTCCCCGGGTGTTTTAAATGGAAAATTATATTTTATAACCCTTGTACTATTTAAACTTGGCAAGAAATACCCTTGTGATAACTTTGGAATAATTACAGGTTTAGTCCTTGGATTTTCAGCAAATTACAAGATTGGTCCCTATGATTATCTAAAACCAAAATCCGGATCTAAACACTAAACCAAATCCAATAATACCCAACTATCCAATACCCAGCCTATTAACTAATTACCCAAACCCATTGCCCAAGCCCAAATGAAATAAGCCCAACCATTAGACTGAGTTAACCACTCAGTCAACAAAAGTCAAATCCCGTCTTCCTAAACCACCCATCCCGCCAAACCACCCAGTCACCCCCCAGCTCACCAAAACCACTTACCACCTCATCCCCCCTCCTCCTACACGTTACCTAACATTGCCAAAAGCATTAAATGCTTCTCCCCCACTCCCACTAGCTAAATTAGAGATAAACACCATTTGTCCTGTTTCCCGCCAAAATTACAAGTGGATGTTTGAGATAAATTGAGAGCAATTCAATGGTGCTGATGGATTGAGGATGTCGACAATAGATTATCCCACTTTAATTTATGTATAAATAGAATGTAATGTAGTCAAAATAAAGAGAGTGAAAAAGTAGGTAAAATAGCATAATTCGTATTTTTAATTTCCAGTAGTGTAAATTGTAATTTCAAGTTCAATCAATCAATACAAAGTAAATTTAGTGTATTTGTTGTTGTTTCTTTGATTATTGTCAGTAGTTAATAATTATACCAAGTGTTCTGATTTTCAATTGTACTATGAATTAGAATCTTGATAAGTAGTATATAAAACAACTTCTCAGTTGTTTTTAATAACTTATATAAGCTTCTCATAGCTTATTGTAAGTTTGTTGTAGTATAAACTTGTTCTAAATTCAAGATTTGAAGAAAGTCAAACAAAGTCAACTGAAGTGGTAATAAGCTGAATTCTGGGTTTAGAAACTAAGCTGGATGGTTTTTCTGGTTCCTAGCTTATTGACAACAAGCTAGGAGTGGGTTCTAGTCCTTGTTCTATTGTTCCATAAGGCTTGACAGTTGTAAGCTTTTCTCATTTTTTGCATAATTCCCATTATCACTGTACTTGTGCTTATTAGTAGCTTATTGTTATTGTTATAAGCTATTTGTTAGTTTCTGAGTACCTTTGATCATTATTGTCAGTAGTTTAATAATTTTTCTTTACTTTGCTTAAAAATCTTAAAAAAGACCAAAAATAGTCATTAGTAGTATAGCTGATTATTGTGCTTATTTCTGTGTTAAAAGTTGTTAGTCAGTATCAATATAAGCTAGTAAGTCAGTAAAATAAGATCTCATAGTTTAAAATATTGAATTTCCTTTGTTAAATTACCACAGTCACCTCATAAAGGATTGTTTGGTATTTAATCAGTCCATAGGTTAAATTAGTGTTACTGTACATTTGCCTTATTCCCAACTTAGAACCAGCTTATAGTAGCCATAAAAAGCTATTTTGAAGTCCTCATTAGTAGCATAGATAGATAATCAAGTTTCTTGGTGTCTGTGTGAATTTTAGGCTGTCAAAAAGTCCAAATAAGCCAAAATCAGCCATAAGCTGATTTGGTCCTTAGTTATGGTTTTCCTGAGTCCCATTGAGGCCATTTAGAGTAGCTATACAAGTTGGATAATTGGCCTTTGGTGTTGTGCAATTCTGCACAAGTCTGTGCACAGCAGACTCAGTTGCTGTTGCTGCTGATCTTGTGCCTAATTAGACCTCAATTGGCTAGTTTCTAATAGGGCTTTTAGGATTTTAAGATAGCCAGTAGTATAGGCTAAGTTTTGCCCCCATAATATTCCATCTTTATTGCTTATTTATCAGCTTAATCTAGTCTGCAAGTTTGCCATTTTCCTGCTTTTTCTGTTTTGATTTTGCAAACAGCCAAGTGCTTATCTTGTTCATTTCTAGTGCTTATTTGTGTTTTTCTGTTGTTTTGTGCTTCTAGTAGTTTATTAAACCTGTTTTGAGACATTGGTTGAGTTTTGAGCTTATTAGCTTATTTACTCAACTGCTTATCTGCCCAAATCAGCTCAGTAGGCTTATTAAACTTTTCATTTTAATTTTCCTAGCTTTTTAATAATATTTTAGATTTATCTGTAAATTTTCATAATTTTCTGAATAGTTTTGATATTTTTAATCTTTTTAATTAGTTTATAATAGTAATTAAATCATAATAAATAGAATATAAATCAGAAAAATATAAATCTAATTTTCATAATTTTCTTTTGTCATTTATAATCTAGGAAAATATAATATATTTTTAGACCTTAAGAAAGACCAAAAATAGAAATATAGTGATAGCTTCTATTTAATAGAATTTATCTTTTTAAATTTTAATTAAGTAATTTTCATTTTTATAATTTTCTTAGCTTTTTCTCATCTTATAATATTTTTAGAAAAAGTTTTAGAATTTTCTTAGTTCATTTAGTATTTTTTATAATTTAAATAGTTTAATAAGTAATTAAATAAATAAATAATTAATAATAATTAAAAGTGTTAAAAATATAATTTAAGTTTTTAAATAAGTTTTAAGTCATTTTACATTTTTAGGTTTTAAATTTTATAAATTTCAGTTTTTGTCCCATTTTTAGATTTCCCGTTGCGCATTTGTAATAATTTGTAATTTATTCGCGTTTAATTTTCCTGTGTATATCTGTTTTCATTTGTTATTTAGAATTATTAGAAAGCAAAATCAAAAGCAATCTAAATCGTCAATCACTTTAATCCTAGCTTTTCACAGTTGCCCATTCACGCCTCGTTGGGAAACGACCCAGGTGATCACTTGCCTGGTTTCACACTACACACGAGTATTCGTTCTGAGACTGTTTATAGCTTATATATAAGTGATTTCAGCACGGATCAAATTTTGGCGCCGCTGCCGGGGAGGTTGTGCTGCGACTATTGTGTAGAGTATAAGCGATTAGTGATTCGAGATCCTTCTATCAGAAGTTCCTATTTCCCAAAAACCATATAAAATACAAAAAAATATTTTTCTTTTTCTTTTCTATATATATTATTATTATTATTATCATATAAAAAATAAAAACACCAAAAATAATTTCCGTTTTCTTTGTTAATAATAAATAACAATAAAAAATTACCATCGAGAACCAAGACAGAGTACTACCTAACTGGGGGTACGACCATAATAAGTTCCCAAACCAAAGATTTAAAACTTTACCTTTGTATCACTTGCGAATATCGGCTCACTTTTGATTGATAAACAAACTCTAACGGAGGTTCTAGGATAGTCTGACATTAAATTGTCGGACTGAAAGAAGCGGGTTTTTAAGGAGCTTAATTGCCCACCTTTGCTTCTCCGCCACTCTGTGCGTTTATCTTTTAGAGAGCTACCGTACACTTGTTGATTGTTGGTTTAAGTTAACTTGTGTTTTGCTTCTGTCTTGTTTTAATTGGAATATTTTACTTAGTGCATGCGCACTCGTTCTTCCACGTCATCAAGCCCTTTACGTGAACTCGTAGAAATTCCGAGAAGACGTAATCGTAGACGTGCTGCCCAAATAGTCGAACCCGAGATTCGTACTGTTCTCACTGAAAATATGGCAGACGAACGCACAATGGCTGAAATGCTCCAGGCACCCACCGAGGGTTATGGAGATGCCATCATTTTACCAGTCATCGATTCTGATCATTTTGAACTGAAAACACATCTGATTCAGCTCGTGTCCACAAACCAATTCCACGGGTTTGAACGAGAGGATCCATATGCACACATTCGTTGGTTCAATAAGTTGACCTCCACAATCAATTACAAAAATGTGCCGCAAACAGTTATCAAATTGATGCTATTTCCATTCTCACTTGAGGGGGCAGCCCGGATTTGGCTGGATAAAGAACCCCCTCGATCCATTGAAACCTGGGAAGATCTCGTAAAGAAATTTGTAAATTATTTCTTCCCTCCATCAAAGACGACTAATTTAAAAAATGAAATTGCTGGTTTTCGTCAAAGTTTCGATGAAAATTTCGGAGAGGCATGGGAGAGATTTAAAGATCTTCTAAGAAAATGCCCACATCACGATTTTACGGAGTTACAACAGATAAATACGTTTTATAATGGGTTAACCCAAAACGATCAAGATGCACTTAACGCAGCCTCCGGTGGCAATATCTTGAATCGTAAACCTAGAGAGGTGGTCGAAATTTGTGAAAATAAATCAAAAGTTCCTATTTCTCGAAACAAAGTGAATGTTCCTCTCACTCCTGCTTCTTCTTCATCCGGTAACTCCTCAGAGTTAGCCTTTTTAATGGATTCAATGCGTTGTATGATGAAAGAAATGAAAGAATTAAAAAGTGAAATTCATAAACCGGAACAAATCAAAGCAATAAACAAAGTGTGTGAAACTTGTGGTGGCCCACATGCGTATTATGATTGTCAAGCAACCGATGCTTCTCTTTACCCAGCTCCCGTAGCTGTAGTAAACCAAAATCAATACCGTCCGCATGCTGAGACTCAGTACCGAGCACCGAATGCTATGGTCCCACCTGGTTTTCCACCCGTGCCAAATCAGAATAATCAAAATCGCTTTGTTCAAAATCAGGGACAAAATTTTAACAATTCTCAAAATTTCAATCAAAACCGAGGTCAGAATCAGGGTAATTTTAACCAAAACCGTGGTCCAAATTTTAATCAAAACCAAGGTTCAAACCGAAATCAGACGTCCTCAGATGAGTTGCTTATGCAATTCATGAAAACCCAAGAGGAAACAAATAAGACACAACGTGAGACAAACCAGTTATTGGTTGCCCAATTAAACCAGATCAAAAAGTCTTTAACTGATATACCTTCTACCTCGGGAGGTCTCCCAAGTAACACTGTTGTCAACCCTAGGGGTGAACTCAAAGCTGTCAGTACACGTAGTGGTAAATCTCATGTTGGATTCAAGGTGATAAAGGACCCGGTACTTCCCACTAACAATGGAAGTGCTAAATACGTCCAACCTTCGGTCATCCAACCTTCGGTCATCCAAAAATCTACACCCACAATTGCTCCTCAGCCGTCTAGAATCGATCCTACTCTTTCACGATTTACGGTTAAAAGTTTGTCAACCAAACTTAGTGAGCAAAGATCAGCCAGATATTATTCCGAAATGCTCAATGCTGTTCCTGTCAGTGTACTTGATGACAGTGATGATGATGAAGATACCACTTTCGTCAAAGCTGTCACCACTCGGAGTGGTGCTGCTTATGAGGGGCCAGCTGGCCCTATTCCTCCTCCGTTGTTTGAAATGGAAAAAGAGACGGAGGATACAACGGACAAAGTGCAAATTCCAAGCCCACAAAGTACAGCACATGTCCATCCTCCGGTTGGCCCTAAAAAGAAATCCAAACCAGGAGTTGTCTTTGAAACTGTTGAGACTCCTGAAGTTATTGCCCCTAAATCCAAACCTTATATTCCTTACCCATCGCGCTTAAATGAACAAAAGCTCCGTGAGAAGGCTGATCAACAAATGGACAAATTCTTTCAAATCTTTAGAGAATTACATTTTGACATAAGTCTTGCGGATGCTATCATTCTGATGCCCAAGTTTGCATCAACAATCAAACACTTGTTAAGCAACAAGGAAAAACTGATTGAAATGGCTAAAACTCCAGTAAATGAGAACTGCTCAGCGGTTATCTTGAAAAAGCTTCCGGAGAAGCTTGGAGATCCTGGAAAGTTTCTACTACCTTGTGTATTTCCGGGAATGGTTGAATGCTATGCCTTAGCAGATCTAGGTGCAAGCATCAACCTGATGCCTCATTCAGTATGGAAGAAACTTTCTCTTCCGGCTCTTACTCCTACCTGCATGACTCTTGAGCTTGCAGACCGAACCATATCTCATCCCTGCGGCATTGCCGAAGATGTATTTGTGAAAATAGGAAAGTTCCATTTTCCAGCTGACTTTGTGGTTGTTGACTTCGACGCAGATCAAAAGGTTCCTCTCATTCTTGGAAGAGGATTCCTAGAAACGGGCCATGCTCTTATTGATGTATTTAAGCATGAAATAACCTTGCGTGTGGATAAGGAAGCTGTTACCTTTAACCATAATCAAACTTCGAGGTACTCCTTAAATTTTGATTCTGCTTCGGTAAACCGAATCGATGTCATTGACATTAATTCAAAGGAGTACTCTCAAGAGAGTTTCGGTTATTTTCATAATTTTGTGAGTGGGAATCCCACCACATCTTCTCAACTTATCATAACCGACTCTTCCCCTTCTCTCACTTCGGTTGAGGGAAGTGATCCCTTTTGGGATGAAGTCGATGCTTTTCTCACTCTAGATAGTTCACTTCCGCATGAGGTTGATGATAACTATCTCGATCCTGAGGGGGATATTCTTTTTCTAGAAAATTTGTTAAACGAAGATTCATCTTCCCCTCTTCCACCAAAACAACTTCATAATGAGAAAATCAAATCAGTTGAGGAAACTGATAAATGTCCTGAGATCCAGTTTAAGGACTTGCCTCCTCCACTTGCAATTCTTGAGGAGGAAGTTCTTGTCTTAATTGCTATTCAGATCTCTCTTCTTCCCTTCACCTACCCGGTGATTTCCCCTATCTTTCACTCATTCGGGAGTGAGGATATTACTTTTGACCTCGGCATTGTCCATCTAACATTGGTTTAAATGCCGGATTTATCTCATCGGTGTGGAACTTTCATGTACTTCAATGTGTATACAAACATCTTGAATGAAAATCCGATGGAGATGGTCTCTTCCACTTACTTCCCCATAGACTTTTAAATTGCTTTTTCTCCCGGGCTGTTCAGGAACCCTTTGTTACGGTTGACCGTTCACAAGCGGTTAGCTTGCGTGATAAACCTGACTGTTCGGGAGGAATCAACTCAATTCGGGGTCGAGTCAAGCTAGCGACTCGGTGATCAAAAACAGTAGCAAAATATGGGTTTTCACCCATGTTTCACCTAAGTGTGGGGGAGATGCCCCACATGTTGTAATTATGTTCAGTAAAAAAAAAAAAAAAAAAAAAAAAAATGTGTATGTAGAAAAATAATGGCTATTAGTATTTCCCTTTCACGTTCTAAGTGTTGGTTTAACAACCAGTTCTTTGAATATTGAGGGCAATATTCAGTTCTAAGTGTGGGGGGGAATTCTTGCGAATTTGACCAAATGTACCATCTAGTACCCCCATTTTAGCCAAAAATTTTAAAATTTTTTCTCACTTAGAACGCAATAAATGGTTATCAGTCCGCCATGTCTAACCCACGTAAGGATTGGCTAATCCGAGAGCAAACGGCTCTTGGTAAAGAAATATCAAATCCGTTTATGGCTTGCAATTTGCCCAAAATTGTATGGTATTCAACTCACCATATCTTTATAAGTGAAGAGTTGGCTAGCCCGCAAGGTTATGGCTTGTGGTAAAGGCAGTGAAAAACCATATTGGTAATCAGCTCACCAAAGATAATATTGATAATTTATCTAAGAGTTGGCTAGTCCAGAAGCAAACGGCTTCTGGTAAAGACAAATCAAAACCGTTGACAGCTGATGGTTTGCTCAAAATCATTTGGTTATCATTGTACCAAAGTATCACATACTAAAACATTGGCTACTCCAGAAGTAATGGCTTTTGGTAAAGAGATGAAATCCATTAAATCTTCATAAAATATTGCAAGGGACTAGCAATAGTTTAGTGTGGGGGATTGATGAGTGTCTAAATACTCATCATTTTTACCTAATCTGAGCTGCCAAAACATCCAAAAACACTCAGAAATGCATCATAATACTGAAATTATCCCAAAATTGTGTTTTATATGTTTCAGATGCAAAATGTTTAAAAACAGATAAAAAACGAACAAAGTTTGCATAATTGGCAGTTTCAGTCCCTCAACTTTCAAAAGTTGTCAAAACTAGTCTCTGGTTATTCTAAAAACAGGAAAATTCATCAAAGGTCCTTTAAGAATCATAAAATTACATAATAAGTCCTTTGGTGCAAAGTTTCATAAAATTACAACTTTGGTCCCCCAAGTTTGAAAAATGTCAAAATTAGTCCCCGGGTGTTTTAAATGGAAAATTATATTTTATAACCCTTGTACTATTTAAACTTGGCAAGAAATACCCTTGTGATAACTTTGGAATAATTACAGGTTTAGTCCTTGGATTTTCAGCAAATTACAAGATTAGTCCCTATGATTATCTAAAACCAAAATCCGGATCTAAACACTAAACCAAATCCAATAATACCCAACTATCCAATACCCAGCCTATTAACTAATTACCCAAACCCATTGCCCAAGCCCAAATGAAATAAGCCCAACCATTAGACTGAGTTAACCACTCAGTCAACAAAAGTCAAATCCCGTCTTCCTAAACCACCCATCCCGCCAAACCACCCAGTCACCCCCCAGCTCACCAAAACCACTCACCACCTCATCCCCCCTCCTCCTACACGTTACCTAACATTGCCAAAAGCATTAAATGCTTCTCTCCCACTCCCACTAGCTAAATCAGAGATAAACACCATTTGTCCTGTTTCCCGCCAAAATTACAAGTGGACGTTTGAGATAAATTGAGAGCAATTCAATGGTGCTGATGGATTGAGGATGTCGACAATAGATTATCCCACTTTAATTTATGTATAAATAGAATGTAATGTAGTCAAAATAAAGAGAGTGAAAAAGTAGGTAAAATAGCATAATTCGTATTTTTAATTTCCAGTAGTGTAAATTGTAATTTCAAGTTCAATCAATCAATACAAAGTAAATTTAGTGTATTTGTTGTTGTTTCTTTGATTATTGTCAGTAGTTAATAATTATACCAAGTGTTCTGATTTTCAATTGTACTGTGAATTAGAATCTTGATAAGTAGTATATAAAACAACTTCTCAGTTGTTTTTAATAACTTATATAAGCTTCTCATAGCTTATTGTAAGTTTGTTGTAGTATAAACTTGTTCTAAATTCAAGATTTGAAGAAAGTCAAACAAAGTCAACTGAAGTGGTAATAAGCTGAATTCTGGGTTTAGAAACTAAGCTGGATGGTTTTTCTGGTTCCTAGCTTATTGACAACAAGCTAGGAGTGGGTTCTAGTCCTTGTTCTATTGTTCCATAAGGCTTGACAGTTGTAAGCTTTTCTCATTTTTTGCATAATTCCCATTATCACTGTACTTGTGCTTATTAGTAGCTTATTGTTATTGTTATAAGCTATTTGTTAGTTTCTGAGTACCTTTGATCATTATTGTCAGTAGTTTAATAATTTTTCTTTACTTTGCTTAAAAATCTTAAAAAAGACCAAAAATAGTCATTAGTAGTATAGCTGATTATTGTGCTTATTTCTGTGTTAAAAGTTGTTAGTCAGTATCAATATAAGCTAGTAAGTCAGTAAAATAAGATCTCATAGTTTAAAATATTGAATTTCCTTTGTTAAATTACCACAGTCACCTCATAAAGGACTGTTTGGTATTTAATCAGTCCATAGGTTAAATTAGTGTTACTGTACATTTGCCTTATTCCCAACTTTGAACCAGCTTATAGTAGCCATAAAAAGCTATTTTGAAGTCCTCATTAGTAGCATAGATAGATAATCAAGTTTCTTGGTGTCTGTGTGAATTTTAGGCTGTCAAAAAGTCCAAATAAGCCAAAATCAGCCATAAGCTGATTTGGTCCTTAGTTATGGTTTTCCTGAGTCCCATTGAGGCCATTTAGAGTAGCTATACAAGTTGGATAATTGGCCTTTGGTGTTGTGCAATTCTGCACAAGTCTGTGCACAGCAGACTCAGTTGCTGTTGCTGCTGATCTTGTGCCTAATTAGACCTCAATTGGCTAGTTTCTGATAGGGCTTTTAGGATTTTAAGATAGCCAGTAGTATAGGCTAAGTTTTGCCCCCATAATATTCCATCTTTATTGCTTATTTATCAGCTTAATCTAGTCTGCAAGTTTGCCATTTTCCTGCTTTTTCTGTTTTGATTTTGCAAACAGCCAAGTGCTTATCTTGTTCATTTCTAGTGCTTATTTGTGTTTTTCTGTTGTTTTGTGCTTCTAGTAGTTTATTAAACCTGTTTTGAGACATTGGTTGAGTTTTGAGCTTATTAGCTTATTTACTCAACTGCTTATCTGCCCAAATCAGCTCAGTAGGCTTATTAAACTTTTCATTTTAATTTTCCTAGCTTTTTAATAATATTTTAGATTTATCTGTAAATTTTCATAATTTTCTGAATAGTTTTGATATTTTTAATCTTTTTAATTAGTTTATAATAGTAATTAAATCATAATAAATAGAATATAAATCAGAAAAATATAAATCTAATTTTCATAATTTTCTTTTGTCATTTATAATCTAGGAAAAATATAATATATTTTTAGACCTTAAGAAAAACCAAAAATAGAAATATAGTGATAACTTCTATTTAATAGAATTTATCTTTTTAAATTTTAATTAAGTAATTTTCATTTTTATAATTTTCTTAGCTTTTTCTCATCTTATAATATTTTTAGAAAAAGTTTTAGAATTTTCTTAGTTCATTTAGTATTTTTTATAATTTAAATAGTTTAATAAGTAATTAAATAAATAAATAATTAATAATAATTAAAAGTGTTAAAAATATAATTTAAGTTTTTAAATAAGTTTTAAGTCATTTTACATTTTTAGGTTTTAAATTTTATAAATTTCAGTTTTTGTCCCATTTTTAGATTTCCCGTTGCGCATTTGTAATAATTTGTAATTTATTCGCGTTTAATTTTCCTGTGTATATCTGTTTTCATTTGTTATTTAGAATTATTAGAAAGCAAAATCAAAAGCAATCTAAATCATCAATCACTTTAATCCTAGCTTTTCACAGTTGCCCATTCACGCCTCGTTGGGAAACGACCCAGGTGATCACTTGCCTGGTTTCACACTACACACGAGTATTCGTTCTGAGACTGTTTATAGCTTATATATAAGTGATTTCAGCACGGATCAGATACCTTTCTTGTCCTCACCCTTTCAACTTCATCAACCTGCACATCCACTTCATCAGCCTGCACATCAACTCCATCATCCTGCACATCAACTCCATCATCCTCATCACTTTGTTCTTCATTTATCACTTCAACTTCAATTTCCTCCCACTGTTGTGGATCTGCTTCTAAAATTAGTGCTACTTCCACATCTTCAAATAAAACTTCTACATCTGGTTCTTCATGAATGGTTGGTTCAGCACAACTTGGTTCTGCATACTTCTCCTTTCCTTTGTTACTTGGCCTTGCATCTGGTTCTTCATGAATGGTTGGTTCTTCATTGAACTGTTGTTCCTACATTTTTGAAATTTAAATCAGTTGAGTCTTTACTAACAAAATCAATTATTTGAGTTTTTGACTTACATTTGCACGGCTTGGTTCTGCACAACCTTTCTTGCTTGGGCCTGTACCACCTTGGTTGCTTCAGCCTGCACCACCTTTCTATGTTGGACCTGCACCAACTTTCTTGATTGGGCTTGGTTTGTTACTTGGCCCAGCCTTTCTTTTTCTATTAGCTGGGACTCTAGCATTAACAGGATCCTCAACCAGTGGCCTACCTTTCTTCATAGGAATCTTCTCAGGTCTCAAGAGGAGGAGCCTTTTCATTTGTGCAAGTACTAGAATTATGACCTCTCTGGTGGCACTTTTTACAAGTCATGAACTTGGGAGCTTTAGCAACATGCTTCCTCAATTCACTCTTATCTTTTTTTCTTGCAACAATTGGCCTTCCTGGCATTCTTCTTTCCACAGGTAAGTCCATCAGAATACATATAAGCTATAAAATATTATGACTATTAGTAATAAGAATTAACTCCTCTTCATCCTCTGATAAGTGATCAACTGATGCAACATCACTATCAGCATCTAAGCCTTTTTTTATTGATTTTGCACTTAGCTTTTTTATTGATTTTGCACTTAGCTTTTTTCATCTAAGCCTTTTTTATTGATTTTGCACTTAGCTTTTTTCAGTCTAACTTGCATTAACTCCTCTTCACCCTCTGATAAGTGATCAACTGATGCAACATCACTATCAGCATCACTATATCCTTCATCCATATCATCTAACCCACAATTCTCTTCTTCTTCATTGTCTATCCCACCATTAGTATAACTACTCAAATCCTCATTCTTATGACAAACATACTGATGATGTACCCTCCGAACGGGTCGAAGAACTCCCCTTCGAGCCTGTAGAAAGCCCTCCCTTCAGAGGCCCAGGTTAATCTTCTAACACGTTTCATTGGCGTAAAACCATTCGCCTGCGAACTGGTTACCATGTGGGAATCCGCCAATCGAAGCCCTAAGCCCTTCGGGGTATTCCTGACGAAGGGACTAGCACGAAGGACCATCCTGACCTGGTCAAACCCACGTCTCCTCTTCCCTTTGGCTTTCCCGCCAAAACAGAGATCGTGGGCTACAAAGCCCTAGCGGTTACCACTTTCCATGGGATGCCCCCATGATCTCCGAACAATGTGCAACCGCCCACTATGTCCTATTTCTCCCCTATAAATAGCATAGTCGGGTCAAAACAAAGTAAGTTAACTTCACTCTCGCAATTTACGACCTATATTACCATTACACATACTTACTCGCACGCCGGAGGTGGTTCGCAGGGTCCAACCCCTTCGCAATCACTTAACGTAGTGTCTTCGTATTTCTTATTTTCAGGTTAAGAACAAGCTTGGCGCAATCTCAACACCCCATTATTCCTTTGATCACCATCGAAGGCTTGGTTGGCAATTATTTGTTCAATCAGTGGCGCCATCCGTGGGACCGCTACAATTGGTCTCGTTAATTCCGAGCTTATAACCTACCAACTAGTTTCACTATTATTCCGGCATGGATCAAGGGAGAGAAGATACTCCCCCACCGGGTTTCTCTACCTTGGCACCAATACCAATCGACGACTCTAACAACCTTCCCCCAATAACCGCTTCCACCTTCACAACACGTTCTCACCCGGAGATCACAACAAACAATCATGCTTCGACATCAGCCAACCCAGAACCTGTCATTAGCCCAGCCTTTGTCGAAGCCAACCACGAAGTGTTGGAAACCCTTTTAAGGGCTCGCAACAGGCAAGTCAGGAATGCTGAGGTGCGAAGGGAGTTGGAATATTCGAGTGATGAGTATGACGAAGAAATGGAAATGGAACCTAGGCCTCCGACCCAAGGGCCAACCCTATCGGCCTTGAGAATTGGATCTCCAATCGGTCGAAGGCTAGGCAAAAGGTCCGTTGGTTTCGAAGGAGTCCCCGAGAGGGCTCCGACAAGAAGAGAAGGGGCGGTTACCGAAGGCTCTAACGGTAGGAGCCAGCGAAGGGAAGAAATGGGGGTGACTTTGTCTCCATTGCTAGCAGCTCATCTTGGAAGAACTGAAGCTGGGGTCCCGTTGCAGCCTTCTCACACATCAGGCGTAGAAGGCAATCCGTCTACAATTAATATGGGAGGAAATCTTCCTCCCAATGGTATGTACCCCTCGTTCCAAACTCAGTCTTATCCTCAAAATTTATATCCTCCAGTAAATGGACAGCCTAATAACCCAAACTTTCCCCAAAATTATGGGAGCATGCCCTTCGGCCATCCTATGGCGTACCCTCCGTACGCCATGGGAAACGGTTACCGGTTTGCCATGAATACACCTTATCTGTCCTACCCAAGCCAGACTCCTATGGGAATGCCCCCAAACAGCAATCCATACAATACTGTCCCCATGTACGCACCACCTTATAATTGTCTATATTCAGACCCTATGGGTTCAGCTACACCTTTCGTTAGGTGGATAGAAGATTACCCATTGCCTGATGGGTTGAAAATGCCTTCACATGTCGGGACTTATGATGGGAAGGGGGATCCGGACAATTTCTTACACTTGTTCGAAGGGGCTATCAAAATGCAAAAATGGGTTATGCCGGTGGCCTGTCATATGTTTACATACACCCTACGGGATTCTGCTCGTATTTGGTGGAATGGGCAAAAGCCCGGTAGCATCGTCAACCTTGATGATCTCAAAGCTAAGTTCCGGTCACACTTCAGTCAGTAAAAGAAGTTCACAAGGATCCATTTAACGGTGCACAACATCAAACAAAAAGATAACGAAAGCACAAGGGCCTTCGTTACTAGGTACACCGATGAGACTCTGCAGATTTTGGGTCTTCATGAAGATCAGCGTATTTCTGGTTTCGTACATGGCCTTCGGAATCGGAGTTTGGTGGAATTCTTGTCCACTGACCTTCCGACAACTTACAAGGGGTTGACGGAAAAGACATATACTTGGATCGAAGCAAAAGAGGTGTCCACTAATGGGGCTCCGGTAGACAGAGATGGCAGCAACAAGTTTTCGAAGCATTCTTCGTGGGAAGGGTCCAAAAACAAGAGCAAGAACAGAGATAGGTTTTCTCCGTACAACAAAGGCCCGAACCATGGTCTGCTAAGCAGTTTAACGAAGTCTCCCAAGGAAATACTTGCTACAGAGAGGGCTGCCAAGGCTTTCGAAACGCCCCCTCGTATGACAAGTAAAGGCAAAAACAGGGACACCAGCAAGTACTGTCACTTCCACGAAAACTATGGTCACGATACAAACAGTTGTAGAGAACTGAAGAAACAAATAGAGGAAGCTGTGAAGTCCGGGCAATTGGCACATTTGGTGAAGGGTATAAAGAGGGGAAAGGAAGAGATGACCGACACTCAATTGGCTAAAGATACTACTCCTCTCGAAGCCCCAATACTCATGGTCCATTGGGGCGAAGCCAGCCTGAAGAGAAAGGTAACGGAGGGTAACGTAGTAGGGGAGGTAACTTTTCCTCCTCTTGCAGGTCAAATCCCTTCAAATGATCTGGTAGTCATCAGAGTCCTCATTTCCAACCGAGAAGTGAATAGAGCTTATATGGACTGTGGAAGCTCCTGCGAAATCATCTACGAGCACTGTTTCCTCAAGCTTAATCCTTCGATCAGGTCACAGCGAATTGATTCGAAGATACCCTTGGTAGGCTTTTCTGGTGAACATTCGTGGCCTCTGGGAGAAGTTCCGTTGGAAATAACGATTGGAGAAGGCAAGCTCGCAAGGACAGAAACCCTCATGTTCGCTATCGTAAGGTCCAGCTCTCCTTACAACTTGTTGATAGGAAGGACTGCCATGCAAAAAATGGGTATCGTAGTCTCCACCATACACGCAGCGGTAAAATTCCATACACCTTATGGGATAGGCACCGTATTCTCCACTTACAATCAAGGACATGCGGGAGACAACGGTAAAAAGATTAGAGAAAGTCCAGAGGAGCCTCCGAAGGTCATCCTAAGTTGTACAGACGCCGAAGAACGTATCGTGGTGAATGAGCTCTATCCAGAGCAAACGGTGGTAATCGGAAAGCAACTCCCTGCTAACTTCAAAGCAGACTTGGAGAAGCTACTCAGAGCCAACAAAGACGTATTCGCATGGACGTATTCAGATATGACCGGGGTTCCCAGGACTCTTATGATCGATGGTAAGCCTTTCGGTACAGAGCATAAGCTTAACGAGTTCAAGCACGTTGAGCCCATTAAGCAAAAGCGACGAAGCCTGGCACCAGAAAGAAATGCAGCCGCTTGTAAAGAGGTGGACGAGCTTGTACAAGCAGGAATTCTCAGGGAAGTGAAATACCAAACTTGGGTTGCTAATCCAGTCATGGTAAAGAAAAGCGATGGAGGGTGGCGTATGTGTGTTGACTTCACCGACATCAACAAAGCCTGCCCGAAGGACTGCTACCCTCTACCAGAAATTGATTGGAAGGTCGAATCCCTTTCGGGGTTCCGTTTCAAATGCTTTCTGGATGCCTACAAGGGGTATCACCAAATACAAATGGCAAAGGAAGATGAGGAGAAAACAGCCTTTTACACAGGAAAGGGTGTCTATTGCTACAAGAAGATGCCCTTCGGCCTAAAGAACGCGGGGGCTACTTATCAGCGTTTAGTAGACAAGGCCTTCCATAAGCAAATTGGAAGGAACTTGGAAGCCTACGTCGATGACATGGTAATAAAAAGCAGAACCGAAGAGGACCTCCTCTCTGACATTTAAGAGACCTTCGATCAATTACGGGCAATCAACATGAAGCTTAACCCCAAGAAGTGTTCCTTTGGCATGGAGGAAGGGAAATTCTTGGGGCATTTGATAACGAAGCAAGGGATTAAAGCTAACCCTTCAAAGGTTAAAGCCATCACTGATCTTCAAGCTCCAAAGTCATTAAAGGAAGTCTAAAGCCTCAACGGGAAGCTTGCGGCACTTAGCAGGTTCCTGTCGAAAGGGGCGGATCGGTCTTTGCCATTCTTCAAAACACTCAAAGGGTGCACAGATAAAAAGACTTTCCAATGGAGTTGTGAGGCGGAAGCAGCCTTCGAAAAGCTAAAGGAATTCATAGAAATCTTGCCAACACTTACAGCCCCAATCAAAGGCGAAGTGTTGTTCATGTACATTGCGGCTTCCTTCGAAAGCATCAGCGCGGTGCTTTTAGCCGAAAGAGAAAAGAAACAAGTCCCAATAAACTTTGTTAGCAGGGTGCTGCAAGGAGCTGAACTAAACTATCCGGAGTTGGAAAAGCTAGTTCTTGCTTTGGTATATGCTGCAAGACGCCTTCGAAGATACTTTCAGGCTCATCCCATCACAGTCTTGACTGACAAGCCTATCAGACAGATACTGTCGAAGCCTGAGAAATCAGGAAGGGTAGCTAAATGGGCTATCGAATTGGGAGAGCATGAGATAGAATACAAGGGTCGAAACTCCGTCAAAGGTCAGGTACTTGCGGATTTTCTAGCTGAAACACCTTCCGGACCTAGCCAAGATAAAGAGGTTCCTAAGCAACAGCCTTCGAAGACGATTGAGGGATGGAAGCTGTACACAGATGAAGCCTCAAGCTCCGATGGTTCTGGAGCAGGTTTAATGTTGGTTAGTCCGAAAGGAAAGGAGTATACTTATGCATTGCGTTTCGAATTCGAAGCCACCAACAATGAAGCTGAGTATGAAGCTCTGTTAGCCGGCCTTCGACTAGCAAAAGAAATGGATGTTCAGAATCTGTCCATTTTCGTAGATTCCCAGCTAGTTGCTAATCAAGTCAAGGGCTCCTATGAAGCAAGACAGCCCACCATCAAGCAATATTTGGAAAAGGCTAAGGAACTTCTTCAAGGTTTTGAAACCTATGATATAGTACATGTCCGCAGAAATCAAAACAAGAAAGCAGATGCCCTAAGCAAGTTGGCCTCAATGGCATTTGCTCACTTAACGAAAGAGGTTTTGGTAGAAGTATTGGATGATAGGTCAATTGAACGGAGTGAAGTTTCTGACATCATACCCGAGGAAGGCACCAACTGGATGACTC
Organism: Artemisia tridentata subsp. tridentata; assembly: GCA_021014915.2. Taxonomy (NCBI): domain Eukaryota; kingdom Viridiplantae; phylum Streptophyta; class Magnoliopsida; order Asterales; family Asteraceae; genus Artemisia; species Artemisia tridentata. Next base: position 106,423,343 of record CP139506.1, on the reverse strand, counting down.
CGATTAGGGAGTATTTAATCAGCGGTATCCTGCCAGAAGACCCTAAACTAGCTCGAAAGGTCCGGATCAAAGCTCCCCAATATAGACTTATTGGGGATAATCTATACAGGAGATCCTTCTTATCCCCATGGCTTCGTTGTGTGGGACCAAAACAGGCTTCGAATATCATATATGAGGTTCACGAAGGATCTTGCGGGTTGCATGCAGGCCCTCGCTCTGTTGTCTCAAAAGTAATGAAGCTTGGGTATTATTGGCCATCCATGCACAGGGATGCAATAGAAATAATACAAAAGTGCGAAGCGTGTCAGATCCACTCCAAAGTCCCGAGAATGCCTAAACAAGACATGACCTCCGTTACGTCAGCATGGCCTTTCTGCCAATGGGGAATTGACATAGTAGGACCCTTACCAGTTGCTCCAGGGGGAGTAAAATTCTTGGTTGTAGCCATAGACTACTTTACCAAATGGGTTGAAGCCAAGCCCTTGGCATCAGTAACAGGAAGGCATATGGAGAAATTTGTGTGGGAACACATAATCTGTCGTTTCGGTGTCCCTCACATTATCATCTCCGACAATGGAAAGCAATTCACCGAAGGGGTGTTCCCGACCTTCTGCGAAGGCCTGAAGATCAAACAGTCGTTCACTTCCGTTTATCATCCCCAAGGTAATGGACAAGTAGAAGTCACAAACTGGGATATCATAGAAGGAATTGAAAAGAGATTGGGACGAAGCCATCATGGGTGGGTAGATGAGCTACCCCAAGTTCTGTGGGCACATAGGACGCACCCCAAGTCAAGCCACGGGGAGACTCCTTTTAGCCTTACTTATGGAACGGAAGCTGTTATACCCTCCGAAATAAGCATCGAAACGGAACGCATTGTGAACTTTGAAGAAAAGGCAAATGGCGAAAGGATTCGAGAAAATCTTGATCTTCTGGAAGAAAGAAGAGAAATAGCTTCGATCAGAGAGGCTATCCACAAATAGAAGATCGAAAAGTACTATAACAACCGAGTTCGACCCTCCACGCTCAAGCCAGGTGAATATGTCCTTCGTTTGAATAGTGCAAGCAAGGCCGAATACGAAGGAAAACTAGGGCCAACATGGGAAGGACCCTGCGTTATATCAGAAGCCTACGGCAATGGCGCGTACAAGCTCGCAACGCTTAAAGGAGAAGTCATGGATAGAACTTGAAACGGTACTAACCTTCGTAAGTTTTACATATAAAGCTTACTACAAAAAAACACTCAGTTTGTTTTTACAATTTCATGTAACGCATTTTTCTCATCTGGGGAAAGAAGCATTAATGGTAGGTGTCTTAGTATTCATTTCTTAAAATGATGTAATCCTCCCTACCCAATTAATGATATAACGCATTTCCCTCAAATCTCTTGTTTCGTTCTTTACAACAAAGATTTGTCCAGCCAAGTAGTATAAAAGTTTCAATGTCGAAGGATGAAGCAAGGCACACGCCTTGTATATAAATAACATCCAGTATAACTCACATTAACTTTCCTATGAAGTCTTAGGGTATTAAAAGCCCTCTGCTACTTAAGGATAAAGACGGAGTGGGTCGCGACCCTCTGTCGCAGTCAAATTATACGATTGCTTAAAATCTTGGTCCAAAATACACACAATAAGGTTATAACCTTAGGTTGTATGTGTACGCTCTTGAAATGAGCGTAAGAGAAGGTAAACATGACAATAAAAGTGGGACATATCCCACTAAATTAGCATAAACAAAGACTAAGTACAGCCTTAGCTATCATAATCACAAAAAGGACAATTGTCTAAAGATACGGGTCGAAGCCCAGTAACATGAAAGATAAAGTGTTCAAACAGGAGCAAAGATAAATTATCTCAAACAAATAATACGTTGGGGAATCATTTCAAGGTTGAGCAGAGTTGGATTTCTTTGTTGAGGATGCAGGTTGGATCTTCATAGGCTTCTTTGCCAAAAGCTCCTCTATCGGAGCCAATGGATCTTTGGTTACCTCGGCAAGATAAGGGTACTTTGTTGAAGTAAACGCATCACTAGCCTCATTAAACTCTCGCTCAGAGTCGGGGCGATAGTAAGACACCTCCGACAATACAACGGGTTTCTTTGTCCTGGCAATTTCTTCCAATGCGGTGCAGGTTCCGTAGAAGATGGCTGCGTTCACAAGTCTCCCAATAACTTCCCCCACCTCATCGCTACGGTACAATTCCATCGCCACATGAGGAACAACTCTCGAAACTACCTCAGCTCGGTCTCTCTCCAAGATTTGAAGTTGGGATTTAAGGTCATTGAGCTTATCACAAAGGTTAATCTCCTGCTCAGCTAGCCTAGACCTTTCGACCTCCAGGCTTGTACATTTAGACTCGAGCGCGGAAATTTGGGCTCTATAAATGGAAACTTTGGACTCCTCAACCTTCAATTTATTGCACCTCGTTGGGATTCTTTCAATTGACCTTCGAGTCTATCAATTTTGACTCGCATATCTTGCACGAAGGGATTCTTCTCAAAGTCCTCCATCACTTCTTTACACTTAGCCTCCAACTCATCATGTTCTTGATCCCTAGTTTTTTCTTTAGCTAAGATATCATCCATTTTTACCCTCACATCCAACACCGTTTGCATCAATTCCCTTGTTCTCGAATTAAGATGGTTATCCAACACAGCCTGCCTAGCGTAACTTTTGGAGTGAAAGTCGCAAAGCTCTTCAATAGACATGTTATCCAAGACTCTTTTCCAACTGGTAGGTGTCATTTTGTCAACCAATTTTCGACAAGCATGTGCATTAGGAAGTTCCACAACATCGGGAAGGCCTAAAAAAGAAAGGAAAACAAGTTATATGATGCATGACATTTGATACGCATGAAAGATGCTAGCTTACTTGGAGTAGGATCATCAGGAATCGTTAGAGGAGTGGGTATAAAGGTTTTAGAGTGCGATCCTTTGGGCTTCACAACTCTCGCTGGAGGAGTAGGAAGGGCTAATTTCCTCTTCGGAGGGTTCCTTACAGACATGGCAGCCTTTGCTTTCCTACTTCTCTTATCTGAAACACCGGAGGACCTTGCGAGCCTCGTTTGAAATTCCTTGATAAGGGGATCATCGGAATCTGCAACAGTTTCCACAAACTGCGAAGTTTTGTCATTCTCAATTGACATGGATGGAGAACCTATCCCATGGCTTATATTTTCTGGCTCTTGAGGGACAAAACTAATTTCCCTAATACCACGAGCCATGACGAAGTTCCTGAATGCCATTCCTACAGAAAAACAAAAAAAAGAGATAAATATCATCAGATAAGTCATTTACTTTATTTTAATAGGTATGCACATACTTTTCCCATTGCAGATTATCGCAGGTTCCAGTGGAAAGCCCTCCCAATGATCTACAATCCCCGCCATAAACAGTATCGGCTCAGGAAACGTTTGCACATCAAATGGGTAACGTTCAAGACGTTGGTAGAGGGGATAACTTCTAACGAAGTGTGGCAAAGGATCATCAAAACGTTTCTCGTCAAAACGAAAGTCTTTGTCTAGCAACGCTGGATATTTGGGAGGTATGATAGTGTCTTGCACATAAAAAAACAGACCTTTCCATTTTCTTATGTTGGCAAAAGGTTTTGTTATTAAACAGGGAACATCAGGTTCACTTCTTTTACCTAAGGTTAACCAATCACCACCAGGGCAAAGGTTGATAAAGCCTCTAAGCACGTTAAGCGTGGGCTCATAACCATAAGCTTTGCATACGACAATGTAGGTGGTTAGTTTGGCTAAGCCAAATGGGTTCAACCTGGAAATATGTACTTGATAATACTGTAAAAATTCTAAGATTAGTGGATGAATAGGAATCCTAAAGTTGGAATCTGTAAAAGCATGAACATATAACCCAACATACCCAGCGGGGGCGTCAAAAATACTTTGGTTTTTGTTTGGGAGTATCACTTTATACTTTTTTAGTATGGGATATTTTTCAAAAAAATCCGCCAAAGCCTGTTCTGATAAGGTACACTTTTGTTGCCTAATGGTTCTTTTTGCCGCCATACTCATCTTGTATTTGTAACAATAAGAACAAGGGAGGGTAATTACCTTCGATCTCAGAAGAAGCACAAAGCACAGTACTGTGTATGTGTATTTTGGGCGCAAAATAAAAGTATGATCAGGTAGGGAAGAGCAAGAGTTTATCCCTATTGAAAATTTACCCTGACCGTCCACGTGTAAAATACGGACTCAAAGCTCCTCTTTCAATTTTGAAAAGAAGTTTGGAGATACCGATATCTTGGCAGCTGTATTCAATAGCGTGGTAGTTAGTTATTTAATATCCGCATTTATTGCATATTTTGGTTAAACACTTATCCTTATTCCATTTGAATTTGTGACGGAAAGGATAGAGTGTGACATGTTTTTTGAGTCGAATGCAATTTATACTAGCACGTATATATCACTTTCGACTGGGGGGCTTGATGATGTACCCTCCGAACGGGTCGAAGAACTCCCCTTCGAGCCTGTAGAAAGCCCTCCCTTCGGAGGCCCAGGTTAATCTTCTAACACGTTTCATTGGCGTAAAACCATTCGCCTGCGAACTGGTTACCATGTGGGAATCCGCCAATCGAAGCCCTAAGCCCTTCGGGGTATTCCTGACGAAGGGACTAGCACGAAGGACCATCCTGACCTGGTCAAACCCACGTCTCCTCTTCCCTTTGGCTTTCCCGCCAAAACAGAGATCGTGGGCTACAAAGCCCTAGCGGTTACCACTTTCCATGGGATGCCCCCATGATCTCCGAACAATGTGCAACCGCCCACTATGTCCTATTTCTCCCCTATAAATAGCATAGTCGGGCCAAAACAAAGTAAGTTAACTTCACTCTCGCAATTTACGACCTATATTACCATTACACATACTTACTCGCACGCTGGAGGTGGTTCGCAGGGTCCAACCCCTGCGCAATCACTTAACGTAGTGTCTTCGTATTTCTTATTTTTAGGTTAAGAACAAGCTTGGCGCAATCTCAACACCCCATTATTCCTTTGATCACCATCGAAGGCTTGGTTGGCAATTATTTGTTCAATCACATACAAACTAATTCTACCATCATTTTCATTCCCAAATTTCACAAATTCTTTCAAATCATCATCACACCTGAGTATCCTAATTCCTTTTGCTAAAGACTTTTTTGTTCGGTTGTAATATATCTCAGTAACCACGGTATCAGTTGTTGTTGGAACATATTCAATAAGGTCTTCAAATTTGAAACAACTAACTTCGATATTATGCAAGGTGAGCTTTTTACCTTTTACATATGCCAATGGATACTGTAATGAACATCCATTGTAAGCAAAATCTTTGAAGATGAAGGTGTCGTTTGTTTTATCAGAGCTTTTACTTCTTCATCTGCAAACCATGTCTGCAGAAGAAGAGGTACATCTGAAGCTCTTCATCTGCAAGAAGAAGACCGTTTGTTTTTGTGCTATTGAAGTACTTCTTCCCTTTTTCTTTATTTTCTTTTTCACTAGTATCTTTTTTGTGCTTTTGAAGTTTTTTTTTTATTTATTATTTTTTTTTTTTTGGTGCTATTGAAGTACTTTTTTTTTTTTTTTTTTTTTTTGGCACACCTAAAGTTTTCATCTGCATAGTAGAAGAATGTTTGTTTTTTGAGCTATTGAAGTACTATTTTCATAAGGAAACAGACAAAAACATAAAAAACGGTTGAAAAAAGTTAAAAAACAAACGAAAACGAAAAAAAAAAAGACGAAGACGTAAAAAAAAGGCGAAAACGTATAAAACGGATGAAAACGTTAGAAAAAAAAGACAAAAACGTGAAAAAAACGAACGAAAAAGTAAAAAAAAGACAAAAACGTAAAAAAAAAAAAAAAAAAAAGACGAAAACGTAAAAAATGGTCGAAAACGTAAAAAAAAACAGACGAAAACGTAAGAAAACGAACGAAAACGTAAAAAAAGGGACGTAAACGGAAGAAAACAGACTAAAACGTAAAAAACGGACGAAAACGTAAAAAAACAGACGAAAATGTAAAAAACGGTCGAAAATGTATAAAACCGTACGAAAACGTAAAAAAACATATGAAAACGTATAAAAACTGACGGAAACGTATAAAAATGGATATTAAGAAAGAGATGTGGGGTTTGAGAAAGAAGAGGTAAGAAGTGATAGATAATGTCTGAAATTTAGAAGAGGAAAGAAGTGAAAAGAAGCACTTATGTCTGCAAAAAAACAAACATAAACCTCGCCCTCTCGCAGACAAAAGAAGTGAAAAGAGGAAAAAAGTCTTATTGGGAAAAAACAAACGACATCAAGCCTCCATCCTGCAGACCAACATAAACAACAAATTAGGGTTTATGATTACCAATAAGTAAAAATGGATTAGGGAACCTTATTCATAAATAATCAAAGTTTGAATTAGGATATTGAATTGTATTTGGAACAGGGATTACGATTGAAATGAAATGTATGTTTTTTTTGGTCTGTTGAAATGAAAATGTTGACTTTGGATTTTGTTCAAAAGAGAGAATGACATATAAGGCAATCCATCTCATTTTTTCTACCACGTCAGCTTTCTCTCTTCGGCGACCTATATGCGATTGTGTGCCACAGTAAGGCGACCTACACTAAAAAAAAACATATTCCACAAAAATACTTTTTATATTTAATAAACACACACAAAAACACACGACAAAAGAGGCGAACTAGTTCGCTTGGAACGACCCTTATCCAAAAAAGATGGCAATCGATCGATTCATGATTTGGTTCCACAGCAAGGACGATCGATCGTGTGTCAGTTACTGTGGGCAGTCTAAGATTTGATTTTGGTATTTGTTTCCGGCAACCGAGCGAGCAGGTAAAAACTTCCTAGGATTGCAACAAAAAATAAGTCGGGCACCTTAAATTGAGAAAAAAAAAAAGACGGGTACCTTTAATTAAAATTGGACCTAAGATGGGTACCTTTTTATGCGATTGAGTGAACATCATAGGAAATCTTTACTAAATCACCCATAATATTTTCAAATTTGACTCATTTGATTGGACAAACATGGAAAACATGATGAGTTAATGTATTAAATTAAATATGATTATTACTCTAGTTGATATTATTGTAAGCAGAGAAGAGCTAATTAGTCTTCTTAACATATTTCTTCTTTGTCTGTGTTCTTTGTGTTACTATTTTTTTTTTTTTTTTTATTTTTTTTTTGACATATGAAATAATGGAAGATGATTTTGTGTATTGTTTGAGGCATTATGTATATCTCAAACCAGTTTAAATATAATAGTTTTCTTAAAGATATTACATTTGTATCTAAAAAGGGTTGAATTATTTATGATGATAAATTTCATATAAAATGAATTAATGTATGTTTGAATGTTATTTTTTCTTACAGATTTTTGTTTGTAAATGTGGGTTAAAAAACAATTGGTATTATTGATGAGATGAGGGGACATGGGTTTAAGATTGGGTAGCATTGTTACAGTACTCTTATGATGTGTTCAAGTAAGTTGCAAATAGGTTTATCAGTTTATAGGAGTACGTTGAATGATGTGTTTACGAGCTGCAGAAATGTGGGATTCTTGCAAGTTGTGAAATATTGGTTTGATATAGATGTTTGTATTTTGAATTCCTTGGTCTAGTGTTACTGTAGGATTGATCGTAATCAAGACGCTTTCCTAGACGGCTGTGGTGTAAATCAGGTGGCTTTCACGATTTTGATTAATTGGTTATGTGAATAGAGAGTGACTGAAGCGTTTCGATGAAAGGAAGAAATGGTTCTAAATGGATGCAGGCCGAGTACATGGACATAGAAGCGGTTTGCGAAGTGGTGTCAATTGATATGGCTATGTGTTTACTAGATGAGATAGTGAAAAAGAGATGAACCGAATGTTCCTTGTTTTACAGTATTGATTGACGGGTCATGTGGGGAAGGTAAACTCAAGAAGGTGAAAGAATGTTTATAATATGACGAAAAATGGTTTGACTCCATAATGGATGCCTCAAGCTTCTAGAAGTTGTTGAAAAAATGAACCATCAAGAGACCAATAATCTAGTTAGATTAAGGTATGGAATATGGAGCCACATGTTTTAAGGTATACCCTGAATAGACATTGTAGTTCTGCATTCATTATAGGCGGTGTTTGGCATTGGGTTTCGAAACTGATTGTCTATTTATTGGGTTTCTAGTCGTAGATAATCAGTTTCTAGTGTATGGGTATAGTGAAACTAATTCTGGTTTCTTATTGTTTAGGGTCAATATAGTCAAATTTGGATTATAAATTTAGAACTAGCTGCAAGTCTGCAACTACTATTCCAAACCACCTATCATCACAACTTTAAACAACAAAACACAAATTGATTATTCCAAATCACCTCACTATTTAAACCCATTACCAAACACCCTCATAGGACAAACTGCAAGACCAAAAAAAAACCATTCACGCTTTTTACCAGTATATTTAACATGTCTTTTTAGCCATTTAGTGAAACTTACTCTCCATTAATAATGAAAGTATGCTATATGTGTAATTAAAAGGGAAAAAGAGTGCTGCATATATGGGCACAACCATAAAAAAAAATTGAACAGTACATTACATATTTGTTGCAGTTTTCCCTTCATTAGATATATAAGATTAAAAACACTAGACGATAGTCACAGCACTACACACACTTAGGAAGCACGAGATCTCCATAATATCTTTAGTTGGTCATTATTAGCTACACATAATTTGAATATTGATGAGGATTGATCACACTAATGGAACGTCTTATGCGAAAGAGACTGCAAGTTTTCTATCAAATCTGTGATATACTTACTTTGCATCTCATCATTCTGCATAAACTCCTTCCATTTTTTGTGATTTTCTCTTACTGATTTTGCTGGTTCTTTATCAACTTCATACATAACATTCTTCACAGCTTCAAAAACATCCTCTTTCCCAAAATACCCATCTTCATCTCTCCTATTTACCTCCACCCCAACCCTCCATTCCATCGCCATCAGTTTAGAGTTCATTAACTGATCACCCTTCAATGGCAACATCACCAACTGACAATCATTCACCAGACCTTCTATAACCGAGCTGAAACCAGCGTGACACACATAACAGCCCACATTTTCGTGTGCTAGAATGTGCCGTTGTTGCACCCACCCTGAATGCACAACCCCTATATCCTTGACTCTTTCCCGAAACCCATGAGGTAGTGTACGTTCCAATTCAGTCGAGCTAACAAGGGTAGCAGAAAAATTCAAGACTAGAAAGAAAGGAAGGCCGGTGAGTTCCAACCCTAGAGCTAATTCTTTTATTTGATCGTCTGTTAGAAAAGTTTCACTCCCAAAAGAACAATATATGACAGATTTGGATCTGAATTGACTTAACCAGTTAGCCCATTTCTTATCTAGTTCGCCACTATGTGGTTCAGGGACCACTAGACCGATTAAAAGTACTGGCCTTTTAAGCTTGGTTGCTGACATAATCGATTAAAAGAAATGGGGTTTTGGTTGACCTTGTTAGCAGGGTGTAAACGAGACGAGACAACTCGCGAGTTATTTGAGATTTCCGAGTCGAGTTCGAGCTCCAAAATACTCGGCTCGTGAAGCTCGCGAGCCTTATCGAGCTTGATTAAATTACATTTTTACCCTTTCATATACATAAATTTACCTAATTTTTATACAATTCGAGTCGAGCCGAGCTTGATATGCCGAGTATTTATCGAGTTCGAGCATGAAATGTGGAAATAATCGAGCTCGAGTCGAGTTTCGAGCTCGTGTTTTATATGAAGAGTCGAGCTCGAGTTCGAAATATAAAACTCGGCCGAGCTCGAGTTTCGAGCTCGAGTTTCAGTATTCGAGTCGAGCTCAAGCTTGGCAGTACTCGGCTCGACTCGACTCGTTTACACCCCTACTTGTAAGTTGTGTCTTGGGGTTTTTACAGTTTGGGTCCTTGTAGTTTGGAGGTTTGTTTAACTTGGACTTCTGTTTTGAAATGATGGTTATCGTTTCACTTGAAAAGAAGAAACTTATCATAGATTGGTCCTACTTTCTAATGCCATCTCCAATATTGGCACTAAGTGTACCTTTTAGACTAAAATAGTGCAAAAAGTAGCAAAAATGGTCTCCAATGTTAACACTAAACACCACACTATTTTAGTGCAATGGATAGTGAACACTCAACACACAAAATGCATTAAATATAGTGCATTACTATTCATTGCACTAAAACACTATTCAATCTATTAAAACCTCTTATTTTTACTAATCCTTTGATATCTATTATCTATACTATATAATAAACGTGAATATTGGACAACCCTATGAAGCACAAAATGCAATAAATTCTCTGACGTGTTTCATCTCTGATTGGTTGGTGATTTAATGCGGTACAACACCTCACTGCATTCCTTTATTCAATTCATCAAAAAGGGATCACGGAACAAAGTTGTTGATATCGATTGATTATTTTTAGCAAAGAATTAATGCATTCATTTTCTTTGTAACTGATTTTTCAAAAATGTTCAAAACCAAATCAAACCCATTAATCATCTTTGCTGGACAAACCCTAAACTTGGCAATGATCCTGATTCGAGTCAAACCTATTTTTGGTCTCAATTGTAAGTTTCTTTTTATCATTTTTCTAATAATTTTTATTTTATATATGTTTTTTAATGATTATACTATTTAGGGCTAATAATGTTTATGTATAGATCGTGCAATGTTCAATTTGGTTGTTTTTATAGATTATATGTTTCAATTACACATAATTGTATATCATCGCATAGTACAGGTATGTGATGAATTAGTTTTGTTTCGATTCAACTCCATATATTTGATTTGATTTAGTTCAGTTTAATTGTGTTGATACAAAACCTCAAAAAAAAATGAACTATTTTCAGGTTCTATATTTTGTTCTTATTCTTCTAATTTTTACCATTTCATTGGTTTTGTTTGAATCTCATTGATGTTTTTGGTTTGAGTTTTGAATTTGAGAACAAATGTTGGTGTCTAGATTGTTGGTTGTTTATTACGGTTTCATACATTGGTTGCAGAAAGAAGATGGCAATTAAAAAATCTAGAGATCAAGGTGATCACTTTCAGTTTATCCAAGGTAAGTATTCAAATTTAGAAGAATCATTTTATTGAATCGGGTTATTAGCTATATTCGATTCATAATTGAATTGGATTGAACCAAAATTATTATACCGCGACCTGTTCGATAAATGATCTTTGTACCCAGATTCTTCATTACTTGCAATTTTATGCTTTTTCTTATTTTTCAATTGCATATAGTCTTTTAAGTGTGCAAAGTTTCATAGTTCTTAATATCAAACTAATTGATTTAATTTATATCCCAGTTGCAGGAACATTTTTTAATCAATGAAGATTGCTTCAAGTTGGATCCTAAAATGGCAACTATATACTGCTAATGTGATTAATGATGCGTGAGACAATAACTATTTTGAATGCTTAGGGCATATGACCTCTAAGGTGTTCAATGATCTATCCAAAAAGAGAGTATGTGAGCTACTTGAGCTAAAAATTTTGTACCATTTAGTATTGATGTAGCTCTTGATACGGAAATTTGAACTGATATTTTTCTTGAATGTCTTGAATAAAATGGATTGGTTATCTCTACATGTAAACTTGGATTGGTTTTACTAAATGCATGATGCTTGATTAATTGAATTATTGTAGAATCAATCTCAAGGAAGAGGTAGTGGAAGGCGATCAACGATTCCACAGCAGGACTCTGGAAGGCCATCTTCATCGTCGGTTGTTGGAGGATTAGCTCCTCTGGGAAGGTGATTCTTAATACTTCACATTTACCATTTATTTCTATTACAAAGTTTATTATTAACTATATTTATATGTTTTCCTTGTGCTAGATAAGGTTACGTGTCTGAAGGATCTGGTAAGCGTTCACATTCCTTTCTGTGACGAACACCGTAGATGAAACATTACATAGGTAAACACCATAAACTTTATCACTAACTATACTTTGGAACTGAGTATCAAGTCTGAACAAATTCAACATCAATGTTTTATAGTCTCCAGCATATTTTATGGAACTTGTGACTTCCAATTAGCATAAGATTTTAGCTTATATAAGTGAGAGCATTTATGAAATGATGTACTAATCGTGTTTACATTTTTATATTATCACAGCCACTGGAACTAAGTTTTTTGTGGTTGTAGGTACATGCATAGTTAAAAATAACAAGACAGAAAAATCATTTCAATAAATAAACTTCTCAAGCTGAAATAGAGTTCTTGGTGCTATGTGCATGAGTGCATCCTTATGAACAAGGTTTCACCAGTTTATAGGATTTGTTTGGGATTACTAACTTTGCCTACTAAGGGATTGTTTAGCTCATAAGTAGGTTTCTGATATATTTACAACACATAAGTAAGTTTGCATTTTCATAACTAAACTAACTTATAATAATCAATGTGTATCCATGGTGCAGTTGCTATTGGGTATGTCTTCAACTACAGGAGCAACATAAAATGGTATGTCATTATTAGTACTACTTACGTATTTGGAGTCTTGTCATTTTTACACATTATTTTGTACTACATATACATATAAGCAACACGTTCAGATTAAGTCATTTCTCCTCTGTTAGTATTAGAGAATTTGACCCGGTTAGGTAAAAGTGGGTTGATTGTGAAACGTGTTAATAACTTATATATTTGCAACATCTTACGAATAAAGTGTGAAATAGTTAAAAATGCTTTAGTATAATGTATGATATGTTTTAGCTTATTGTGCGATATATATGCAATCTTTCTTTTCAGTATCATAAAGGTGCTTATATAATGACCACTGAAGAACTAAAATTTACCTGCTGATAGAGAGACGAGGGAAATATGTTGCACGATGTGTGTGCACTACAATGCAACCTTACCTGTGTGTTGAAAGCTTGTGACTAAATATTTTGGCTTTTGTCTTTAGTCTTCAAAAGTACTCTTGATTAACTTAGTATATTTAGCTGTTTTACGTGGCAGGTTTATTTGCGACGGGCTGTTTGGTGGTAGAATTTATGTAGCTGGTTCTAAAATGCCATAAATTTTTTGCGTGTATATGTACTTGAATACAGTAGACTGTGTTGCTGCATTATGATTATGTTAATGCTATAGGAAGCTTAATATAAACATGAGGATGATGTTATTATCTCATATTGCACCACTAAATTTTTTTTTACATCATTTAACCAGTATCGGTACCATCTGTTTCTATATTGAATATATGTTTTTTGAAAATTTAGTTATACCGTTTCTATTTTATGCAACAACTAGAGTGATCGTGGACGGAGAAAGTGGCAGGTCCAGAGGCTTTGGCTTTGTTACCTTTGCCGACACTGAAGCTGCTTCAACTGCAATCCAAGGCATGGATCAACGGGTATTTATTCTATTTTTTCTTGGTTACATGCTTAATTATACACCCTTCAATTTGAAAAGAGCTTCGAAAAGGGCAGAATTGTATGAATCTACTGTGCTTAAGTTATGAACATATATCTATCCGTAATATTTACAGTCTAAACAGGTCAATGCACGTATCTTTCCTGTCTAAACGGGTCCGACGGGTTACAATCCAGCCGAAGTGTATTTTAAATGCATGAAACCTCCTAAATCACGCTGTTTAAATAGTTAGATAGTTATTGAGAAGGAAAATAGCCAAGATAGGTAGTAATTAATTATCCCAAATTTGACAAATGTTGGGGTATTGGTAATTTTCTCGCTCATCAAGAGTGGAAGTTCTGTTTTCGATAAATTTAGGTGAATGCTTATGTTTCTGACATATGGAAGTGAGTTAAATCTTATAAAAAACTGAAGGACCCAATTATTTTTCTTTGACAGTTGTTTAACATTGACAATTTCAATCTCATCTCAACGTGAAGTTCCAGTACTTTTGGCATCGAGAAAATTACTAACCCTCACATTGCGAAATTTGGGATGATTAGTTACCTTCTTTTTGTATGGCAATTTTCATTCACTGATATAACATAATATTTGACTCACTAATTATTTACAAAATTACAATTCTGGAAATCAAGTGTTTCGGATTAACTTGACCCAGCTCAACACATTAAAATTACCCTTTTTGACAAGTTGCCAAACTGACCCACCCTACCCATTTCCCCACCTCTACTGTTTACTAATGATGTCTTATTGTATGGAGCAGACAAAACTAAAGCAAGCTGTTGAGTGGCATATGCTGATGCATTAACAAGGTTGGGTGCGCCACGTATAAGTGGAATTCTTCTTCATGGACCACCGGGATGCTCTAAAACTACTCTTGCTAAAGCAGCGGAACATGCTGCTCAAGCCTCTTTTTTTCTTTAAGGTTTGTTTGACATTTTTTTAACTTCTACCTACAAGGTGTTTTTTTCCTCCATGTCTTCGTCAGTTATCATTTTTAAAAAATTTGGGTTAACGATATATAGGGGGAAATGAAACCGGGTATGTTTAACGGGTCAAAAAAGGGTAATGCACATAGACATACAATAGCATTGATCTCGAATTTCACGTTTTATTTCTAACATGCCAAATGGGTTAAGCTACTAGATTTAAACAAAAACTAACTGAAGTCAATGAATCAAAAGTCATATGGAATAAATTCAAATGCATAAAACATCGTAATTATTTTAGTATATAATTTTGATTAATATTGTAGTATTATAGTTTTTGTAGTCATATTATTGTAATGCTTTAGGATTGAACCCGGTACCGGTTACACAATTAGGTTGGTAACGGGCTACCTGGGTCAATGTGGTCCAAATTAGCGGGCTAAATGCGTGTTTGAATTAAAGTGAATAATCTATGATATATGTTCTTTAGTGTAAGCCACTGTTTCTAACCTCCTAACCACTTATTCATAGACTAAGATTGTTGCTGGGGATGCTTTTAACTTCCAAACTGCAATATGTATTTACTGTTATTACTAAAATTGCAGATAGTGAGGGCCGGACCCCTTAGCATTGGGATGTTGATGGTGGCCATATCGAAGTTGCAGAATTGCTCGAGTAAGAACGTTGATGTGAACTTAAAGTTAACTTGGATGTGAATTGTTTACCATATTGTATTACGTATGGTCCCTCTCATCTCTAATATGATTAGTGACATTGTAATTCGAATAATTTTGAATCCTTTTAATTTGTTCCAACTGCTTCTGTTTGACTGAAAATAAAAATTTCAAATGAATTAAAATCGATTCACATGGTAAAGCTGATATAATTCCATTTCTTGAGTTGTGTCATAAGTTCTGCTACACCTAGGCCTTGCATTTGTGCGGGTCAAAAGAATTTTAATTCAAGAAATTTCCAATACTTAGGTGTTGTAAAACTGTAGTATAATTCCAAACTGGGTATATGAATCATATCACTATACTGTTATTGTAATTTTGGTTCACAAAACTGTAGCAATCACTCTTATTGTTAATTTATACATGCACGTAACTTTTTAATAAATAATTTCTTTAAAAATTCCCGTAATTCCACGGGTGTATAAGCCAATATTCAACATTTATGTACAACTATATAAATGACATGTTTTATACCATTTTTTAATTTTACATATACTATTATCAACAACTTCCTTTTAGTTTCACTTTTGTTTTTCTTTTTAAATATTTAGGTGTTCACGGAAATGAATATGGACTACTCAAGTGTTTGATGTTGACTATATACATTTACTCTTCAAGACTATATACCAGGAGAAGACGACACATGCACGTTTATTTTCTTAATAGTTACAAACCAAATTGTTTATCGTATCATACATATTACTTATTATTTCCTTCAAAAAACAGTGTAACCTGTTTACGTTCGTTGTTGTTTGTTATTGTATTCAAACATATGTAACTCCTTAATTAATAATTCCGTTAAATATCCCGTCAATTTGACGCCTCTATAAGCTAGTTTAACATAAAACATAAAAACTAGTTTATATAAAAAATATTTTCGTAAGTTTCATATTAGTATCATCAAAATGAGCTCAATATTGATATAAAATACTTAATTTATTTTTCTTATTTATTGCACTATCATGTACTATCATGTATTTTGTAGATTTTAAAGTACAATTAGTGCAAATATATAGTGTATACATTGGAACACATTTTATTTGGTGCAAGCATATTTCAATATGATACCTTTTTTTTCACTATTTTACTGTAAACTTTTGGTTTCAACATTGGAGATGCTCTAAGGGTAAGTTTGTTTATGGGAATGAGAATGAAGGAAGGATTTCATTTCCAATAAATTGTTTGGTTGATAGGTTTTATTTTGAGATATGGGTATGAAACCCATACAAATAGGCAAATCTTATACCCACTAGGCAAATCTTATACCCACTAAGCATGGTGCGTTTATAAACCCATAATGATTCCCATACCCATAGTGATTCCCGTTCACAAACCAAACGCCCCCTAACTTCTAACCGTGCTAGACTAGTAGACTCGGTCTATTAAAGGGGTGTTTGTTTCGGCTTATATAACATAAGACGTGTTCAGCTTATATAACATAAACTACAATTTTGTGGCTTTATTTTGAGACTTATGGGCTTATATAACATTGTCAATGTTATATAACATTGTCAATGTTATATAAACCCATAAGTGTCAAAATAAGCCACAAAATTGTGGCATATGTTATATAAGCCGAACACATATAAGTCATAAGCCGGCTATATAAGCCGAAACAAACACCCCCTAACACCCCTTAGCAATATACTACGTACAATGAACTCCAGATTTTTGATTTTTTCAATGTGGGGTTGAAAAATCGAGAATACATTAGAGTAAACTGCAAAATACATCCCTGTTGTTTGCAATTTCTGACATCTTACATCCCTGTCAGAAACAATTGGCACCTTACATCATTCGTTAGCCAAATGTTTAACATCATACATCCCTCGTTTACAATGAGGACTAACGGTGCAAATTATTTCTCTGTTATCTCTTAACGAGATAGAAAATATTACACCGTTAGCCTTCAGGACTAATGGTATTTGCACCGTTAGTCCTCTTTTTACGTTTTTATACGTTTTTTGTGCGTTTTATCCATTTTTTGTACGTTTATCCGTTTTTTGTACGTTTGTATCCGTTTTTGTACGTTTTATCCGTTTTTATCGTTTTTGGTACGTTTTATCTGTTTTTCTCCCTTTTTTACGCTTTCTCCGTTTTTTGTACGATTTTATCAATTTTTTACGTTTTATCAGTTTTTTGTACGTTTCATTAGCTTTTCGTACGTTTTATCCGTTTTTTTACGTTTTTATCCTTTTTTTGTTTGTTTTATCGTTTTTTTATGTTTTATCCGTTTTTTGTACGTTTTATCCGTTTTTTGTATGTTTTATCCGTTTTTTTACATTTTATCTATTTTTTGTACGTTTTAACCATTTTTTGCCCTTATTTTACGTTTTGATCCTTTTTTTTTTTAGGTTTTAACTGTTTTTTGTACGTTTTTTCCTATTTTTTTACGTTTTTTGTATGCTTTATCCGTTTTTTTACGTTTTAACCATTTTTCATACGTTTTTATCCGTAAAAAAACGTTATTTTACGTTTTTACGTATAAAACGTATTTTTTTTATGTTTTTTTTTTACGTTTTAACCGTACAAAAATGGATAAAATGTAAAAAACAAATGATAAAAACATACAAAAAATTGTAAAAACGTACAAAAAAGGGATAAAACCGTACAAAAAAGGATAAAATCGTACAAGAACGTATAAAACCGTACAAAAACGGATAAAACATTTTATCCGTTTTTTGTACGTTTTCATCAGTATTTTTACGTTTTTTCGGTACAAAAACGGTTAAAACGTAAAAAAACGAATAAAACGTACAAAAACGGATAAAGCGTACTAAAAACGTACAAAAATTGGTTAAAACGTAATAAAGACGTAAAAAAGGGATAAAATCATAAAAAAAAGGGATAAAACGTACAAAAAACGTTAAAAGGGGATAAAACGTACAGAAAAACGGTTAAAACATAAAAAACTGATAAAACGTACAAAAAAAGGATAAAACGTAAAAAAAAACTGATAAAAAAGTACAAAAAAAAGGAGAAAACGTAAAAAAAAATGGGACAAAAACGGGTAAAACGTACAAAAAATGGAT
The DNA here is from genome assembly GCA_021014915.2 of Artemisia tridentata subsp. tridentata. NCBI lineage: Eukaryota > Viridiplantae > Streptophyta > Magnoliopsida > Asterales > Asteraceae > Artemisia > Artemisia tridentata. The sequence continues at coordinate 106,405,244 of CP139506.1, read as the reverse complement.
AATACGTAAAACAAACTGATAAACGTACAAAAAACGGATAAGACGTTAAAAAAAACTGATAAAACGTACGAAAAACGGATAAAATGTAAAAAAAACTGATAAAAACGTACAAAAAACGGAGATAACGTAAAAAAAGGTACAAAAACGGATAAAACGTAAAAAAACGGATATAACGTAAAAAAACTGATAATACGTACAAAAAACCAATAAAACGTAAAAAAACTGATAAAGTGTACAAAAAAATGGATATAACGTGAAAAAACTGATAAAAACGTACAAAAAACGGAGAAAACGTAAAAAAATGGACAATAGATAAAACGTACAAAAAACAGGTAAAACGTACAAAAAATGTAAAAAACCGGATAAAACGTACAAGAAACTGTTAAAAACGTAAAAAGAGGACTAATGATGCAAATACCATTAGTCCTGAAGGCTAAAGGTGTAATAGTTTCTATCTCGTTAAGAGATAACAGACAAATAATTTGCACCGTTAGTCCTCATTGTAAACGAGAGATGTATGATGTTAAACGTTTGGCTAACGAAGGATGTAAGTGCCAATTGTTTCTAACAGGGATGTAAGATGTCAGAAATTGCAAACCACAAGGATGTATTTTGCAGTTTACTCAATACATTAAATATGAGTAATAGGCTTTTAACGAGCTGTGCATAAATTAATTAAATGAAGAAACAAAGGTTTGTCGAGCAGCATATGTATCGAAACGCCTATCATTGAGGCGTGATACTCCCTTAAACCAATTCCGGTATATCTCCAAAAGGTTAAAATTTGCGAAAAACTTTACTCGTGCATCCTTTTTGAGTGTCGACTGACCATTCCTTCAAAGATAAATTTTTAAATAATGAACACATGTTCTAGCAAGCCATCGACCTTTAGCCAGAATTTGCAAATATGTGTATGTCTACTGAACATATATTATTGTGAATGACAGATTTCATATTCACAATTATTTATATTATAAAATATAGAGAAAAGTTTAATGTAGATACAACATTTTTTAAAAGATTCAATGAAACAATGATGGCCATCAATTTTTCATCAAAACAAAAAAAATAACTTTCACCATTTTTAAAAAAATTAGATATCTCGCAAACCGTTAATCGTTATGCAAAACGAATCATACCGTCGCGGCGAGAATTAAATCATATTTCTATAGATGGGCACTTTTATATACTTCGATATAACATTTTATAGGTGATGTTTAATAGAATTAACAATATAACAATATAAGCACAGCGGAAAAACATCACCAACAAGGATCCATATAGCCATATGATCAATCAAATAAATAAAACACATAAGTTATACCTTTGTAGCGTGATCCGGGTAACACCACCAATATCACCACTGTTGGTTTTTGTGAATCATAAAATACTATAAACACATAACCATATAGATCACGCAGCGGATTGGATCATAAACATATAATTAAATAACTAAAAGAAAACGTACCTTATTTGATTCCTAGCAAGAACAAGGAATCGGATCTCCAAGAACAAGTTATATAAACCCTAATAGGGAATATATATGGATCGAACACAAGGCAACACACAACCTAAAATAAGGTTGTTACTCGTTCTTGTACACACGTAATCTAGCGTTCCAATGGGAAAAGCTAGGTTCAAGATCACTAACAACCAAACACTTTAATGCTTATAGCTCAAGCCGAATTCCCTAGTGGGAATAAAAAAGTCGACTAGCCTTTAGCAAGAGGAAGAGAGAAGAGAAGTTTGGCTATAGTTAGGGATTCAAGATTAAGTGTAAACCAAATACAAGTGAATTGTATTTATAGGCAAAACCTAAACCCCAAAACTTGTTCCCTAAGCCATCAAAATCCGGCCCCCTAGCCCATGAGGGTTTCGGCCGACCCAACCCACACACATGGGTTCTAGATCCTTCTAAGTCCCTTTTGCACAATTAGTCCTTTAACGGTCGTTATCTCTAACCCCGTTAAGTCCTAACTGTCGTTAAGTATTTTGTTTGTGAAATGAATAAATAAATACATAAAATATATTTAATTATTCAACCATTGGAACTCTCACGTTATTGTGTGCAATCCCGAGTCTCGGGTTCGAAACCGGACATACGTATATTCAAAGTTATACAGTAAACCTAACAGCTCCCACTTGGATAACGATTAATATAGTAATGACATGGGCTAGTCTAGCTTAACAGATCCCAATGCCTGTCACACCTCGCCAATGGCGGAAACGCGAGTGCAACATCATGGATATCATCACAACACTTGGTGTCTAAATAGAGAAAATCCTACATGCAAACAAATAGAGCAAAGTACAAACACAAAGTGTCGTAACGATAACCCAATATAAATAATCCAAATAAAATCTCCAAGGAATCTCCATTAAAACAAAGAGTTAAAATGAAAAAAAATCAAGTATCTCAAACAAAATCCATTTTTAATCAAACTAAACTCAATGATAAGCCATCCCCAATGCAATCTAGGTCTCTTCTAATCGCGCCCTTCTATCTTAGCCTTAGAATGCTCACCTGAAAATGATGCTTAAAACGTCAACATAATGTTGGTGAGATTCATAGGTTTAAGACACACAAAACACCTTTATCATTAGTCCACTGTGATTATAAAACATAGCATAGCAGGACAGCAAAGATATATAGTTATTATACACTAGCATGCAATCATAGCTTACGGGACGGAACGTGCCCACCGATCTAAGTATAAATTGGGACGGAACATGCCCACCGATCCAAACACCACATCAATTGGGACGGAACGTGCCCACCGATCCAAACACCACATCAATTGGGACGGAACATGCCCACCGATCCAAGTTCACAATAATTGGGACGGAACGCGCCCACCGATCCAATATAATTCCCCTTCCGGCCGGACAATATAATAACGAGTAAAGCCACTAGGGCATCTTCCCACTCGTATAATCACCACAAATAAACACCATAATAACATGTAGTATAAGTATAATAACAATTACACGTCCATGCATTTTATAACCACATAATCACAGTAACTCAAAAACAATTTTAACAAGCATCATCTCCATCCCAAGTTTAAAACAAAGTAAAAATATGGGACTATGAACTCACCTCAAATCCGCAGCTTCCAAGTTATCAACACACAAATCTATATCACACAAAAATAACAATCACGTTTCACGCGACCAAGCTAAAAGCCATAGTCCATGTAACACACATATGATGGATGTATAAGGTTCATATAACCCACTATGGATTACCTAGACACCATACTAATCACCACCCAATACTTGACACTCACTAAATCCCTTTATTAAAACTTTCAGAAAACGCAGATTTATAGGGTACATTCACCCACATAAAATCATGGCGAATAACGCTTCGCAACTCACACCAAAAATTCGCCATGATCTTTCATAAGCATAAAAGCTTGTCCTAGAAGATCATGCACTAAAAACACACACAAGTACCCAATGAAAAATCAAACATGACAACTATCCAGATTCGGATCTGATCGGACATCAAAAAGTTTTGACCTCATAGACCCACCCGCACAACTTATTATCATCTAATTTTCGCGTGGAAGTCAAATATAATATAGAACTTGATTCCTACAGAAGTCCTTATCCAAATTACACATTCAAAGTCACCTTTGACCTCAATACTTTTACCCTAATTCTGTCCCGGTTTAACAGTTTTGACACCTTAACTCATAAAATTCGTTTGACTGACTTCCCGACCTCGAAAACACTTGTGGTTGGACTTTTTGGAAAGCTCTTTCACTGTACTATAATTTAGACATAAAATTCGTGATCTAACTCATCTTCATATATTAATTACAATCATATCTTTACAGACCTTTAAATCTGCCAGATTCATGACTCTTTAATTAACAACTTTTAAACCCTAATTACTTCACCAATTATCACAAGATTATTAATTATTGATTCCTACATGTTTAATATCATAAATTTACAGATCTTAATATAAACCCTAGATCCACCATAATTTGTTACATGCACAATAAAATTTAATTACACAATTAGGGTTTACTAGACATACCTTAAATTGAATTATTGAAACTCAAAAAAAAAATCTTCTCCTCTTCCCTTGGGTGTGATCAACCGAAATTTGCAACAAGAGGGGAATGAGGGTTTTTGGGTTGTATTTATAGACTTAGAGAAACCCTAAAGGGATAACTTTTCCACCAAGAATCCTAATTAGAATAAAATTTGTTTTCTTTTTTTTTCTTTTCCTATTATTCGGCCGAAATATATATATATATATATATATATATATATATATATATATATATATATATATGTATATATGTATGTATATATATATACACACACACATATAGATTTGCGTTCAAGTGGTGAACATTTTAAAATGGTGAATAATAGGTACCAATAACGAAGTGACAAGTGGCATTTAACTAACAAAGAAAAAGAAAACTAAAAGTAAAATAAGAAGGGTATTTTAGGTATTTAATAACTTAACACCAGAACAATCTTATCATCAAAAAACCTAGCCGTCACTTTTAGATATAGTAATTTCTCTCTCTACCAAGCACCATCATCTCCAACATCTCAGCCAAACAAAAACATTCAAATCCCGATCATCAGCGAAGCACCCAAAACACGACTTCGTAATAAAGATCAAACACCACCATCTTTAGATTTAATAACTTATTTTTGCTCCCCAGATCCCATCTCAAATCCACTTTGCAAAGGTCGCCGCACTTACCATTTTCGGATGATTAATACTTGTTCACTCGTCACGACTGTGTCTTTGATAGGAGATATGTCATCGTTTGTGATACATGTTCGCTCATTTTTCCGATAATGCTTCATGTTATTACGATTTCTAGATTTGTATTTGAGTTTCTTTTTTAAATGCATTTTTTTTTAATGAGATCTACATGTTTTTTTTTTTCTTTTTTTTCTTTTTTTTTTTTTTTTTTTTGTTATAATTGGTGGAGTTAATCACGTGGATTTTTATTTTGGTTGATTGGAGAGTTGTGCTTGAAAGTTTATGAATACATGTTTTTACGTATTGAAACATGACAATTTTGGTCAATTGTTGTTGCAGATATGAAATGGTCAATTTTTGGTTTATTTACTACTAGTCATATGCAAGTGTGTCAACGTATTTAAAAAATTCGTGTGTGTGTCAATAATACGTCAATTGTATGTCAATTAAAAATTTGTGTGTGTGACTAATACGTTAATTGTGTGTCAATTACAAGAAGTTATGTGTAAGTGTGTTAACATATTTAAAAAATTCGTGTGTGTGTCAATAATACGGCAATTGTGTGTCAATTAAAAAATTCGTGTGTGTGTCAATAATACGTTAATTGTGTGTCAATTACAAGAAGTCATATGCAAGTGTGTCAACGTATTTAAAAAATTCGTGTGTGTGTGTCAATAATACGTCAACTGTGTGTCAATTAAAAATTTGTGTGTGTGACTAATACGTCAATTGTGTGTCAATTACAAGAAGTTATGTGTAAGTGTGTCAACATATTTAAAAATTCTTGTGCGTGTTACTAATCCGTCAATTGTGTCTCATTCCCATAGTATCCAACCAAACGGGCCCTAAAAGAATTAGACTTCATATTAAAAGAATTATACACGTGGTGATCTAGTCTATGAAATATATAAACCTGAATTTTATTAAACATAATTTACAAAAATTAGATATTTGAGAAAAAAAAGGCGTCAATTACTCAACAAATACTTTCGTAAAATTTGCCATAAAGTTGAATTTATTTACCAAAATGCCATTCAATAAATTTTTATCTAATGATATCATTATTTGATCTAATTACATCATCAATGGTACATCCAACGGCTAAGATTAGTGCCTATTTTCTCCTATTTTAAGGGTGTACACCACAATAACGATCCCCTATATATATATATATATATATATATATATATATATATATATATATATATATATACTAGACTTCAAAGCCCGCCCGTTGGGCGGGCATGACTTGTAATAATAGTTTGGGTGGTTTTTGTCGTATTTAAACTATGTTTCAATTTTGTTACATGAAACACAATAAAATGTAGTGACGTATATGTAAAAACAATAAAATATAGCCACCCATATTTGTTGTTTGGTTGTTTTTTGATGTGAATATTTCGTCCTTTATTATTTGTACTAATACGAAGCATTTTATTTTCTTTCACGCCGGAGGCATATAAGTGTATCCAACCTAAACTTGAATAGCTTATATTTGACAATGAAAAAAGAATTCATGCACTATCCGTTTTACAACAATAACTAAGTTTTAAATTTATGTTAGACTTCAAAGCCCGGCCGTTGGGCGGGGCATGACTTGTAATAATAGTTTGGGTGGTTTTTGTCGTATTTAAACTATGTTTCAATTTTGTTACATGAAACACAATAAAATGTAGTGACGTATATGTAAAAACAATAAAATATAGCCACCCATATTTGTTGTTTGGTTGTTTTTTTATGTGAATATTTCGTCCTTTATTATTTGTACTAATACGAAGCATTTTATTTTCTTTCACGCCGGAGGCATATAAGTGTATCCAACCTAAACTTGAATAGCTTATATTTGACAATGAAAAAAGAATTAATGCACTATCCGTTTTACAACAATAACTAAGTAAACAACTACATATGCTCGGCTTATAAGTCATGGCCCGCCCGATGGGCGGGCATGACTCGTAATTATCGTTGGAATTTTTTTGTATACTAAAAGAAGGGTAGTAGAATTACGTTTTGAAACAGCAAGCCTTATGAATATCGTTAAAAAACTTAAGTTAACAAAAAATAAGCTATCAACATACCAAATTTTTTATTGAATGCTTTAAGAATGAAAAGCAATATATAGTTATCGAATATGAGAGGAAAAAAAGTTTGAAAGTGGTACGCAAATTATTAATTGCACTTAATCCATTAGAACACATCACAGGGTTTGTTGTTTTGTGTTTTGAAATTAGCTATGTTTTAGTGCAAATCTATGCTGCTTAATCAAGTAAAATAAAACTTCTTTGCTAACAACATTTTTTGTTGAGTTTGTGTAGTTCTCGTCTTTGTCGCAACAAATAACCTTCAAGCCCTTTCTTGCTCTTCAACGGACACATGCACCTATTCCAAATAAGCATCCAAATATTACATGTTATTGTTTGCTTTTGTGTCAGCATCACAGTAAGAAAAACAAATACGGATATGCATATTTACCTTGTACGAATTATTTTCAAGAATAGAAGGTTCTTTAAACCCGGGCTTGCAAGATAACTCTTAGTTTCCACGTACATGCATCAATTCATGTTGATCACAATATACTTTTCCCAATAGAAGATTATAGATGCCGGTGGTGACCTGGAAACAATACATATATACGTATTTCGATTAGCATGAGTATCAAGAACTTGTAATGATTAAAAATAAATATGGGAAAGTTCTGTGTTTTCGATCTGTACATTAATCCATTGGAAAACCTCACCATTATCAAATTCCAGAGTTAAAAGTCTAACGATTAAAAATTGTCATGTCATCATCTTTACTGGGTGAGATTCCCTTAAATAAGAACTCCTAAGTTTTGAATCCTTTCGAGGGTGCAACTACAGGTTGTTGCTCAAACCTAAAATTTAACGAAAGTTTGTTAACTTTTTTTGCAATTTGCAAAATAAAAAATATTCTAAATGTGTAATACCTGGAAGATTGTTTAATTTCAAAATTGTCTTGAATCATTCGATTCATATCTGTTTCAATTAAAAAGGCTCATAGGGTACAATAAACGGCATACATATGGCCATTCAATGCATGTAGGTAGAATTAGAGTTTACACAAAAGCAGGTTGGGAAAGAAGCTCATTTGGTATACATCCACTAAAACGATCATTTGCTATATTTCAGTGATGAAAATAAGTTTACCAGATAACTGAAAAGAAACAAAGATGACCACTATACATGAGAATTTGCACTTACACGTCATTCAAAGGCATACCAGCTAGAGAATTTATAGAAACTGTTAATTGATTGTTTTGCCCATGACTACAAAAAACAAAACATCATTAGAATTCTACACGAACCAAACCAAAATTCAATAATAAGTTTGATCCATATTTCTGCTAATATCTGTGTAGTTTTCACATATACCAGGCCCGACCTAGAGGCCAACTTTAAATATCTATTAAAAAATTGTTAAAAGATTTGATAAATTAATACCTTGCCTTTGTTGAATCGGAAAAGTTTGCATCTTTTCAAATTAATTTAGAAATCTTTTTGGACGAATCCTTCCCTGGATAATGCTTTTCATTAGGTTTGTGGAATAGGAAGTTTAAAGTGCACCATCTTCAACAAAGTTCTTCTTGGACTCTGCGAATTTAGCATTGTGGGCACGCAAGTTTCTGCAGAGAGGAAATTAAGAATCAACAAACACTGGTTCAGAATTATATTAGTTCGAAAAAGTAGTTACAACTTTTAGTGTTAGAGTTGGCAAGTGTGTTTGGGCTGATTTAGGTCGTTATGCCTCAAACATGCCAAACTTGTACTGACCACCTGAAACTTAAGTTATATCGATGTCTCAAACATGCCCAACTTGTACTGACCACTTTTGACCTCACTAACTGCATCATATATGAGGTGTACCGTTTATTTATCCGATAACCTGTTGCACATTGCCCAAACACATCAAATTACATAATAGTCTTATAACACATAACATACGAAGAACATGTAAGGAAGAAATATAATACCCATAAACCTCACAAGATAATCGAATCTTAAAACACAGGTCTCATCACTGTTTGGCATCCAGGTTTGCACCATGTATATATGAGTTACCTTCTACCTATACATATATAACAGTCCCATTTGCTCCTAGCTATCAAAAGTTACAATTTAGGCGATTGAAGAGGGACAGCAATAGGAGATGGAGGTACCTTTGTATTTTTGGGTTTAACCTCCTAGTCCCAAGGATTACTTTTTACTCACGTTGGCTTTGTTGGGCTAAGCTAAAAACGCCAAGATTCAGTATAATTCGATAGATGCGTCGTAGTCCTAATATCAAAAAAAATAATAATAATAAATAAATAAAAATCAGTAAGCTTATCCAAAGACCCGCTAAAATAGTACGCCACTGAAGGAATTTATTTTTTTACTGTAAATTTGTAAATAAGCTCAAGCCAAATTGCCTAATAATTTCGTATACTCTTGTGCTTTTGTGATTTGTATTTGTTTTATGTTAATGTTCCGTGATGCAGCATCCTAAATGGGCACTATTCTTACAAACATTAGTATTTACATATCTACTTTGCTAAATCATTACACTTTTTTTAAAAGAAAATACAACTACTGTACTCCTCCAATTGCTTTATCCACCATGTTCGTTAATTCATTTAATAGTCTTTCATTTTGGTGAGTTTGTTCCTATTCATCACCATTATATCATCATTAGTAATTTTTGAAAACATGTAAACTAAAAGCGACACTACTAATATAGCAATCCTACTGCATGCAGACTCTATATGACAAAAACTAAAAACGATCGAAACAGAGAATTGTCCGGTAATACCAATTCCATATGTCTCTCCACCCATTAAATAGAGAGGGATTCGACCATAGATAATCGCTATTGCTTCTTGGTAGATGCAAACAGAAAATTCAACAATGATCACTTTAAAAACATGAAATAATAGATGAGCAAGTAAAAGATTCAATAACGACTTCAACTAAACGATAATGTTATTACCTGCAATTAGGGGTGTCAGTAGGGTCGGGTTGACTCGACCCGAACCCGAACCCTATAAGGCTTATCGGGTCGGGTTAAAAAATCTTGTCGGGTTGTTTTGACCCGAACCCGATAACCCGATACTGTTATCGAGTCGGGTTAGTGTTATATAATTATTGTTATCGGGTGAACCCGATAAGACCCGAAAATCTATATTTAATTTTTTCTCCTTTTATTTTTAAAAGGCCACCAGTAACTCACAAAAGACAATGCAAATTGCATGGGGACTTTTGGTTTAACCTACACTACACATTTGTAGAGGTTAAGGCTAGCATCTGTTATGGCTAATATTATTCCAATGTTATATTATGAACATTCAAATTATACAAAGCCTTTTAGCTTCTATATATGAACCAATTACAAACATTCACATTATTTTTGGTGATGAGACCATCACAGATCATATTTTTGATGGTAGTGTTTCAAGTTTCAACCTTTCTATGTAAAAGGTTAAAAGAACAGATACGTTGAGTGGCTTAAAAATTAAACAAAGTAATTTGTTTAGGCTAATTGATACGTTGAGTGGTTAAAAAAATAGATACCAGAGTTGTTAAGGCTAATATCACATGAAAGCTACGTTTTTTAATTTTGGTTGACAATGTATGTAGTATCACCCGATAACCCGAATCACCCGACCCGACATAACCCGACCCGAATACCACCCGAACCCGATAACCCGATTCCTTATCGGGTCGGGTTGCGGGTGAGTTTTTAAAAATCAAAACTCGACTCAACCCGACCCGATAACACCCCTACCTGCAATGATGAAGTCTCAATGTCAACATCATCATATTCATCAATAACATGTAATGTAGGCATTCTTCCAGGAGGATGCAATGCCCACCTATATGCATAAAGAGTACTGAACATATTTATTACATTGTTCATTTTTTCTTGCAAGATTGTGATTTTTACCTTTTTACAATGGTTCAACACGGCAAGATGCACCAGAACCCTCGGGTCGAATAATGATCCATTTAAAAGGCGGTAGTGAAAAACACCCTAAACTAAGCCGATCCAAGAACCTTGATGTTCACAACAGCGTGTTTAAGCATGCAGAACTATATGGTCAGATAATTGGCTGTAAGAATCTTATGGCAGATAACTACAAAAAACCATGGTGACAGTAGTAAATTGGCTCATTAAACATGCATAAAAAAATATTCTCCCTATGTTTTAATTCAGACTACGATGGTTTGAAAAGCTTCAAGAAATGCATTTCTTTCAAATCATTAGCAGTCATCTCTCAGTTCACCATTACTTATTTTATTTTAAGGGCATTCACAATTGGTGAATGCTTCATTTCACTCCATATACCAAGGTCTCACAGAATGCTTTGCGAGTGATGAAACTATCATGCCTGCAATACGTAACTTAACTTCAGGCTTAAGATATTTTAATAATTCATTTCATACGACACGTCCGAGGAAGTAAATATATTGCATTGCTAATGGGGCCAGATACAAAATGAATATATGTTAGCATACAAAAGACGTTGGTTATATAAATTCATACAACAATTTACATATGGTAGGCATACCTTGTCAAGCTATTCAAACTTTGTTTTCCCGTTAAACAATGGTTACTTTGATAGCAATTTAACCATGATACACCCTAATGACCGTATATCAATTATAGTATAATGCTGTTTTGATCCCAATAAAAGCTCTGGCGCCCTGAAAAGAGATAAACAATATGATTAGCTTGAAAACATGCAACACTCGAAAGCCTGTGATAGCAAGCGGAAGTATCAATATTTGTAACATGAGTTTCGCTTACTGATGCAACTTTATTACTGATATTACTCGAATGCAACTTCATTTCTGTCATTTTGCCTACAAAACATACCAACATCAAAAAAGTTGCTTAGGTAAGTTGGTATCTGTTCAGCACAGTTTGTTACAGGGGTCGCTCAGTATTTACCCATGGCCTCTCACAATTTACCCATTACTAAATTATGATATTTATCCCAAGTCTAGCAGTTTTATATTGTTACTCTTAAACGTTTCTTTATTTAAACTTTAAGTAGCATAAACAAATCAGGATCAGTAGCATTAATGAGCGTTTCAACATATGGGATATTAAAAAATGGCAGACTCTGACTCAAGACTACAATTAACATTAATAATAGTGAAGTATGTGTTGGGTGGCTTCCAAGTTCCAACTCAGTTGACCCATTCAACCCGATCACCCATTAGCTAAATCTTTAAACTTGACCCATTTGAAACAAATCATAACCCAATTCAACCCATGAATAAGCAAGTAGTAGTTTCCATCTCTAATAATACGACCTACTGTATGAGTTGTACACTTATACTTCCAGATACCTTATCAATATCAAGTTGACGTGAATCATAGTTTTCATGCCGATATCATGTCATCATAGATTTATTTGCAATAAATGTTTTTAGTAATTAGTTTATCGTCTCCCAGAGTTTGTACCAAAACATAAATTTAGAAACAAAATAAAGATGCATATGTATGCTGCAGATGGTTATAAAAACCACATCTAATGACCAATGTTCAAACTATACATACTCCATGGAACAGAGAAAAAAACTTACGGAGTATTTACTAATCTTGTGACATCAAGCTTCTCATCAGATTCCACATCAGTAGCTTCAAATGTATAAACTATAAAAAAGACCAGTGACCGTGAACTGTTTTGCGTCTGGTCCTACACCTACTTTTCCAACAAAATGAACAACAATCTAAATTCCTGGTTCTTTTTGTTATTTGCAAATGTATAAACTATAAACTGAGAAAGATAATCACCTGTTTTGCACGACCCGTTACCTGACAGATTGACCAAACAGTCATTTGGAACTTGAAACGACCAGTGACCCTTGACCTACATCTTCTGTTACATTTTCGGTAACGTGCAAGAGTATTGTATCTTCAGTTGGTTGAGCAATGACGGAGTAGAAACTCTTACTTATTTCACAAAATCTGCAACAAACAAAGCAAAATAATAATGATCGGATGGTAGGTATTATGAGATGGAATAAAACTAACTCACCCCTCTGCCACTGGAAACACCCGCTAACAGGTTTCAAGAATTTTATCGTCACCGGGATGTGCCCTTGTGGTGTCTTCATAAGGGGAAATGGTGTGGAGCCCATGACGGCTTAATAGATCAGGTTTGGCTTATACTTGGCTTCACTCATGAGAGAAATAGAATCTGCATTTCACATTGTTGCTAGCTTTGTGTGCAACCACCTGTTTCATGTTCATAGTTAAGATTCGGGTTAAGTTAAACAGCAATATTGCTACTATTTAACTACATATGTGCTTAAAGGATAAGATAATAAGCACTTAGAAGTAGTTTGGCGTCAAAAAGTAGCACGCATTTTACCATTGTTGTTATAGCCATTGAGGCTTGATCAACTTGAAACGGGTCATTTTGGTGACCCGTAAATAGTGTCACCCGTAAGTGGGTTAGGCTAGGGCCGAGTCAGGTTGTGTTGACCTGTCAACACTTTTTCCTGCGAGTTATCAAACAATCTTAGTTAGTACAATAGTAGTATGAAAATCCCACCTGCCATAGATTAGATAATTAAGGTCAAACTGCAACCAATACGCATCAACATCAATAAGTGTGATCTTTTTAATCCCCAAAGAAATAGAAAATACAATAATCATTTAATCCCTAAACGAAACAAAAATACAAAAATCACACAGTTCATCACAAAACCAACTTGGCAAAAAAAAAAAAAAGTTCAACAGGAAAAAGGTATTTTACTCGCAGCCATTCCAATCAGCACCATGAACGATACCAGAAGAACCTTGCCAAGGTGTGAATTTCTATCATGACTTTTGGGCTGTGAATTTCTATCAAAAAGCACATAAAAGATAGCCCATAACATTCTAAATAGGTACCTTTAACATCTAAAGTGAAGCCTTTGGTTGATCCACTGGAACCATAAGCCCAACATTATGCACCTGATTCAGACAAAACATCGTTTATTAAACCAATGAGGCTCGTTAATGTACATATAGAATTATATAGACAATTACACACGAACCTCAAGGAAAGTGAGAGGCCATGGCTCTTTAGTCGTTCAGCTTTTTTCCCATTTACTTTGTATTTAACAATTTCACATGATACAAAATCTGAATGATTCAACCATTTCCTTTCCATTACACATCTAATGTTCCCTATATATTCAAAATCCATGTTCATTAACCTTGTAAAAACACATTGACCTTTTTTTCATTAATTTAAAAGCTTGGGATGAAAGGAACTTACCTAGCATGTTTACATCACAATGTTGACGAACTACACTTCTGATAATCTTGCGTGGATTGATTCTACCTGTATATAAATGACACCTATTATACAGTAAAAAATAACATGATTTTATTCGTTTAAACTGATAAGAGACCTGAGCTGAATCAACCCGCTCATCAATAAATGGGTTTAAATGCTACCTATAACTGGTATACGACATAACGTTTACATAAAATCTAACCATGAAACACTTAAGGTCCGCTTATACACATCGGTTGCCCCATGCATTTTGAAATCGCCCTATGGACATTAACCCCAATAATACCACAGTTGCTAAGAAACTGTCGAGTGATAACTTTGTAGCTATTGAATTCATGTCTTCTGACATGGAGAGACAATCGAAAAAACGAACACACCAGGACCAGTTGTGTGCTTAAATGAACCCCGATATTCCATAAATTTTTTTCCCAATCAGACTTTACCCACCCTACTCATCTCTTTGCCACAATTATAAAAAATGTTGCAGTTTAGTAGGCATACTCAAAATTACTTATCAAAGCAGCACTTTATTAAACCAATAAAATACAATCTTTTGTATCAAGGAATTATAGTGCACTAAGATCAACCAATGGGTCAAATGCAAGTGAGGAATATTGAAATTATTCAATTAAAGCTACAAAAATATACAAAAAAATGACGAATAACAATAAAAATCAACCAAGAACATTTACCTGTAGGCACCTAGCGTATCTTTTAGAAAATCCCAAATCATTCAATGATTGTAACTCTAAGCTCCTCGCAAGCTATCTCCCAGCTGTAACAATCCTGTGGCACACAATGAAAAAACTATTGAAGACTAATAACAATAAACATGTTTGTAGTTAAAACTTGTGATCAAAGGTATATAAGAATATATACCTAATCGGTATTGGAGTAAACACCACCAGATATCATACACCCAATGTATATACGGGGCTTATTTACATGGTTTGAAAGAATAGCACCAAGGGCATCTGCGTAACAGATAACAACTTTAAAACTCAGCATCCCAGTGTTCTAATGCATCAATATAGAACAGTTTGAACTTAATCAAATCAAATATATTAAATTGAATACGCACAAAATTAAGGGATAATTACCGATTTGAAGACTCTCTAGCAAAAAAAACCACTGTAATGATACCATTATTTGAATTATAGTTGTTGCTTGAATTTGGGTAGCCTCGTCTCAAACCCTAAGCCATAGCTTGAGTTATTATTTCAATGGACCGGATATTGATAATTAGATGAATGAGGGAATGAGGATATTAGGGTTTTGGGAAACAAAATAATATACGACCGGATATTGATAACATAGGATTTAGTTTGCTAAATATTTAGCCATATATTTACTTTGTTGTGGGTTTATAGATTTGGGCTTGCAAGATATAATCAAAAAAAATGCGTTGGTCTAGTGGTTAGGATGCTTGTTAATGTTACCAACAACCTAGGTTCGATCCTTGTAAGTGGCAAAAGAAAAGGAAAAAAAATTGAGCATGTAGAAAATTTGCCACGTGGCATGATGACTGGGCATTAATGCCTGTGATGCGTGGTTTTGCAACCTTACAACAGGTTTTACCTCTCGAGGGATCTCAAGAGGCTTACAACCCCACCAGGCAGTGTACCTGACCGATGTAGTATAGTGTAGTGGTAAGTACGGGGGATTGATCGTTCTCCACAGGGAATAGTGTTCGTTAGGTATGAAAGACTACTCTAATAGGTCTAAGGGTTGAGGAAGATTCTTTTTTTATGTTTTTATATTTTTATGAAAGCAAGTAAAATCTCGGGTTTGAAAGAGTGGGCGGAATTAGTTGCTAGTCAACTAACCCAAATTACTACGAATGCAAATAAAATAAATAACTGAAAATAAAAAGTTGGTGAAAACTTATGTGTAGAGAAATGTGTTTACTTAGATTTTCTTACTCCCTAACTATCTTTTACCGGTTGATTAGTGTGTATTAGTTGCGTGGATGACGGGTGTATTCCTAAATACCAATCGTGGGGTGGCGTACGTACTTCCCCAACTCTACAAGCTCCTACTTCACTCCTATGTCGAGCCGGCTAGGAAGCTCCTAACATGGGATCACTAGAATTCGCTTGTGCATTAAATACAACCATAAAAACCTTTAGTACGCATTTGGTTCATGTTTCTTAAGACGTTCAAGCAAGTTACCGAATAGGAAGTTAGCCAGTTTTCTTAAGCCTAACATAGATAAACAATCATCCAATACAACTAATAACACACTAATAACCAATAATCAATAGCTAGGTTTCATTAGATCTAAGCAAACACAAGATAAATCTAGCCTAACATATTAACCAAAAGACAAGAACAAGATAGAATCAAACAACACATAGACATATTGAATGATTAATTGATAACTTATCTTCAATGTAACATGGAAGATCTCAAGGCAAAAAGCCTTGAAAAAGATGCTAAAATCGTCTTAGGGTTTTCTCCCAAAAAATTCCACACTAAAGTTCCACACTAATGACAAAAAATTGCAAAACTATATATAGATTTTTACATCTGACGGCGTCACGTTATGGAGTGTGACGCCGTCACCTCGCCGCTTTTAGGGTTCCCGGATGACCTTCTTGACGCCGTCCCTCTTTAGCTCTCCAAAATCCGTTCTGGCTTATCAAGGCTTGACGCCGTCAGACCTTGAACGTGACGCCGTCCCTCTCTAAATTAAGCCGTGACGACCTTGATCAGGTTAAAGCGTGACGCCGTCAGAATTCACATGCAATTTTCACTGGCTTATCATGAGTAAATTTCACATCCACCTTTTCTTGCCAAGACATGACGCCGTCTGGAGTAAATCCTGACGCCATCAAAGGTAACTTCCAGCACAATTTTGAGACTTTGTCGTTTTCTTCACTTTAATGCTCCAAAAACGTCCAAAATGCCTCCTTTTCCAGATTTCTCCTCAAAAGTACCTAAAATGACAAAAGGAACGATTTAGGGCAATATTTGATCAAATAAATACGATTTAGGGCTTAAATGACCCCTTAAAAGCGGTACACTTTTCGCTTCATCAGCCTGCTTACTGGGCATTAATGCCTAATTACTGGGCATTTAAGGGCGCTTACTGGGCATTATGGCATTTGATGACGTCATACGCATATTGTTATATATGATATGTATATATATATATATATATATATATATATATATATATATATATATATATATATATATATATATATATATATATATATATATATATATATATATATATATATATATATATATATATATATATATATTATTAACTTTATTTATTACACTTAAAACCTTGTATTTTTGATATTTTATAAAAACCCCATATCAAAACCTAATGTCTTACGCGATAAACTCAAATTTTTCGACAACCGGAAAAAATATCATTTTCACTCAAAGTTTCCAAAAATAGATTTTTCATACTTAATATTAACATAACCCATGATAAACAACTCCACGTAACTTACTTACGCTCAAAACACTTGAACGAAGGATCGTTACACAAAACCACAAAACTCCAACAAAATACACAAGTCATTTCTACACCACAAAGGCGATCAAAATGAACTCATCCCAAAATCCAACACTACTCAACATGACAAAATCTCACACCAAGGGATTTAGTGGTCAACACACGCATTTATACCACTTATATACCACATACAATACACCTATCACATATAAGCAAGTAATACACACCAAGCAAAATTAAATGAGTTGAGACTATAGGTCAACTAACCTGCTAAAAATCACGGTTGTGACATTATCCCCCACTTAGGAAAATCGCGTCCCGAGATTTACTAGCTCGCCTCATCACTCTTCTCAGCAAATAATTTAGGATACTTGGACCTCATCTGATCTTCACGTTCCCAAGTAAACTCAGGACCACGCTTTGAGTTCCAACGTACCTTTACCAACGCTATCTTACCACGTTTCATACTCTTGACTTCTCAATCCATAACCTCAACAGGTTCCTCAACAAAGTGAAGAGTCTTATTAATCTTAATCTCCTTTAATGGCACATGCAAACTAGCATCCGCCAAACACTTCTTCAAATTAGATACATGAAACGTATCATGCACACTACTTAATTCTTCAGGCAATCTTAACCGATATGCCACCGGCCCAATTCTTTCCGTAATTTCAAACGGTCCCACATACCTAGGTGCTAACTTGCCTTTCTTACCAAAACGTACAACACCTTTCCAAGGAGACACCTTCAGCATTACAAGGTCACCAACACTAAACTCCAAGGGCTTACGGCGATTATCCGCATAGCTCTTTTGGCGATCTCTTGCTGCCTTAAGTCTTTCCTTAATCTGAAACACCTTATCTGTAGTCTCTTGCACTATTTCAGGACCAATTAGTTGGCTCGTCCCAACTTCTTCCCATAAAATAGGCGATTTACACTTCCTCCCATACAACACCTCTAATGGTGCACATCTAATACTGGAATGATAGCTGTTGTTATAGGAAAACTCAGCCAAAGGCAAATGAGTATCCCAGCTTCCTCCAAAATCAATAGCACACGCTCTAAGTAAATCCTCCAAAGTCTGAATCGTTCGCTCACTTTGCCCATCAGTCTGTGGATGATAAGCAGTGCTCATATCCAACTGTGTATTCAACGCCTTTTGCAATGATTGCCAAAACCGCGAAGTAAACCTACTATCACGATCTGAAATAATCGACACAGGCACACCATGTCTCGCCACAATCTCATTAATATAAATCCTCGCCAGCTTTTCCATCTTATAATCTTTACGAATGGCCAGAAAATGTGCAGACTTCGTCAGCCTGTCCACTATGACCCATATCGTGTCATGTCCACTACTCGTCCTAGGCAACTTTGTAATAAAATCCATTGTTATTCTCTCCCATTTCCATTCTGGAATCGGCGGCTGTTGTAACAATCCTGAGGGTTTCTGATGCTCAGCCTTAACTTTCAAACAAGTCAAGCATTGGCTAACATACTCAGCTATTTCCCTCTTCATTCCCGGCCACCAGTAAGCATCTCTAAGATCATAATACATCTTATCCGATCCTGGATGAATCGAATATCTCGATTTATGAGCCTCATCCATGATCAACTTTCTTACACCTCCTACCGATGGAACCCATATTCTATCTAAGAAATACAGTCCACCATCTTCCCTTTTCTCCATTTGTTGACTTAATCCACGCAACATTTCAACAGTTGCATTCTCATCCTTGAGAGCTTCTTCTTGCGCTGCCAATATCTTACGCTTAATTCCCGACTGTAGAGTCATACACATCGCTTGCACACGCTTAGGCTTAATCCGCTCCTTCCTACTTAAAGCATCAGCTACCACATTCGCCTTTCCAGGATGGTAGCGAATCTCACAATCATAATCACTAAATAGTTCAATCCACCTCCTTTGCCGCATATTCAGCTCCTTCTGATTGAAGATATGCTGAAGACTTTTATGATCCGTATATACAACACTCCTTGTGCCATACAAATAGTGTCTCCAATTCTTGAGAGCAAATACCACCGCACCAAGCTCCAAATCATGAGTCGTATAATTCTTCCCATGAATCTTTAGCTGTCGGGATGCGTACACTATCACCTTACCTCTTTTCATTAGCACACACCCAAATCCTTGATTCGATGCATCACAATACACAACAAAATCATCTGGCCCATCAGGTAACGTCAGAATAGGTGCATTACACAAACTATCCTTTAGTGACTGAAAAGCCACCTCCTGCTCTTCTCCCCAAACATACTTCTTGTTCTTCTGAGTCAACAAAGTAAGGGGTTTAGCAATCTTCGAAAAATTCGCTATAAATCTTCGATAATATCCTGCCAATCCTAAGAATAAGCGTATCTCGGACGGCGTCGTAGGAGCCTTCCAGTTCTTGACCGCTTCAATCTTACTAGGGTCCACATGTATTCCTTCACTATTCACCACATGTCCAAGAAAATGTACTTCTTCAAGCCAAAACTCACATTTTGAGAACTTGGCGTACAACTTCTCCTTCTCCAATAATCCAAGAATTAATCTCAGATGTTCCCCATGCTCCTCCTTCGTCTTGGAATAAATTAAAATGTCGTCTATGAACACAATCACGAACTTATCCAAGTAAGGCTTGCAAACGCGATTCATCAAATCCATGAATACCGCAGGTGCATTTGTCAGCCCGAACGGCATAACCGTGAACTCAAAGTGTCCATAACGAGTTCTAAAGGCGGTCTTCGGAATATCCTCCTCATGCACTCTTAGCTGATGATACCCCGAACGTAAATCTATCTTCGAGAAAAACCGAGCACCTTGTAGTTGGTCAAAAAGATCATCAATCCTAGGAAGAGGATATCGATTCTTAACCGTTAACTTGTTCAACTCCCGATAGTCAATACACATCCGGAATGAACCGTCCTTCTTCTTCACGAACAACACAGGTGCTCCCCACGGAGAATGACTAGGTCGGATAAACCCCTTATCCTGAAGTTCTTGCAGTTGTTCGGACAACTCCTGCATTTCTGAGGGTGCCAATCTATATGGAGATTTCGCCACAGGTGCCGCTCCAGGAATTAATTCAATACGAAACTCAACTTGACGGATTGGAGGCAATCCAGACAAGTCTTCAGGAAAAACACCAGGAAACTTACATACTACAGGGATTTCTTCTAACTTAACCTCTTTGGCTTTCGCACTCTTAAGGGATTTCGAATCACTCCCTACACTCTCTCCTTGAATCCGAAGTATAATGCCACTCTCCAAAGGAATTCGAACAACCTTTTCGTGGCATATGACCTCAGCCCTATGCTTAGATAGCCAGCTCATCCCTATCACCACATCGAAACTCCTGTGCCCAAAAGGTATCAAGTCAATCAAAAATGGGATACCTTCTAGTACTATAGTACACTCACGTAAAACCGTATCAACTTCCACTTCCCTACCGCTAGCTATTTCGATCACTATACTAGACCTAAGCTTACTAGGTTCAATATTCAGCAACTTAGCAAACTCAGTAGACACAAAACAATAATCTGCACCCGTATCAAATAAGGTAGTAGCATAATGACCATTAAGAGAAAATGTACCAGTAACGACGTTCGAATCTTGCCTCGCCTCGTTTGCAGTCATGGTGTACATCCTTCCTCTAGCCACATCCCGATTATGCCCTTGACCTTGACCTCCTTCAATAGCCAACCTATTTCCCGACTGCCCAGGTGCCCTATTCAACTTAGGACACACATTCCGAAGATGATCTGCACTCCCGCACTCATAACACGCCTTACGTCCATACCCTACGCCAACCGCATTGATTGGTGCCGCCTGAGTAATTACCGCACGGCATTCCCTAGCAAAATGTCCAGGTTTGTTACACCTGAAACACATACGACATCCAGCTTGCTCATGGTGATAGCCATTGCACTTAGCACACTTGGGAAAATTATTGTACCCTCTTCTATCGACATTTCCTGTCCCCGCCGGAGTAGCTGCCATTGCAGGACTCGCTGCTACCACAGGATTTGCCGCCACAAAACCTTTCCCATGCCTCGCTCTCTTATTATCAGTCCCAGAACTACCCTGTTTACCCGCTTCAGTCTCTTCCTTTCTTTTCTCACCCGTCTTTGCAAGTACTCCACTTCTAACAGCTTCATCCGTTAACAACCCAGCTTTCTGGATAGCACTTTGAAGTGTCGCGGGTTCAGTAGCCCTAACCATACTTCGTATTTGCGGAACCAATCCCCGAATGTACTTCTCAATTCATTTAGATTCAGGAGTTACCAAGTGAGGAACCAACTTGGCCAACTCGTGAAACTTATCAGTATATCCCGCGTGGTTAGCCCCTACCATCGCATGATTCCAGAATTCTTCTTCTAGCTTTTGCATTTCATTACTTGGGCAGAATTCCTCCACCATTAAAGCCTTGAAGTCCTCCCAAGTCATACCCATTGCAGCAACCCTTCCCCTAGCTTGGACTTGTGTATTCCACCAAGTCAAAGCTTTGTTACTCAGGGAACTCGCCGCATACTTAACTTTCTGATCCTCAGAACACCCACTAATGTCCATCACAGCCTCCATCTTTTCGATCCACCGGGTGAGTACTAGCGCACCACCCTTACCATCAAACTCCCTAGGCTTACAAGCCATGAATTCCTTGTACGAGCATCCATTACTACCACTCCCGCTATTTCCAGCACCACTTGGTCGAGCACCATTCCCCACTTGAAGGCTTACCTGATTAACAATTTCCGGCAGCATTGTTTCCAATTGCTGATTAACCATCTGCTAAAAAATAGGGTTACTATCCCCCATGGTGGGTGTCGACTTTCGTCCCTTAGGCGTCCGCTTTCTCGGCGTCCGATAAGCTCCACTCATTGGTGACTTAAATAGGCGTCTTGGTCTCTTTGGTGCCATAACCTGGACACGCAAATCGTTAGGCGCCATTCACGACATTCGTGAATATATATCCACATTTAACACAAGTACTCCCCAATATTACAAATATCACAACTAATCACAACTCCTAACACACGAAAACATGTCACCATTGGTCAATGTAGTATTGGCCATAAGTCCACATGTGTCGTGATACATGTATAATTATGTTGGCCACCCATAATTATAGATGTATCATTTCACATGTGTACTCGCTTCCAATACCACACCTAGCAATAATAACACCAGACAATAACATATATACAAACTCAGAATAAACCAGAAATCACACACGAAGATATATGAATTCAAAAACCGCTCAAGCCTTATTATTAATAACTTGGGAGAAATCCCAAAAATCCAACGGAATCCACATTCCACCAATACTAATCGTCAAAAGTCACTATAAAACATCTCAAAACATAATACTAAATAAACAAAACCACATATGGCTCGAGTCCCATCCTAACTTTCGTCTATCTTGGAATAATTCAACTGCTAGCCGTAGACTCCAGGTCCGAATCCACTTCATCTTCCTCGCTTACCCATCCATTTCGGTTTCCCTCGGGCTGTGGTAACGAACGACTCGCAAAGCTGCTCACGGGATTCCTTCCTTCCTCCTTTATGCCATCCACAAATCCATACAAATCCCGAGGTTCAGCCCGAACCACTCCTCCATCTTCTACAAATCTGGGACACCTTCCAGGATACCTAGTCGTGAAACCATCCTTATTGGTTACTTTCGTCTCGTACACTTCTACCTCCGTGCCACTTACGTTCACCATGGTCAGCTACTCCTTGATCCGACACGGCCCCATGCTTGCAGGAATTCGAATCCTCATGTTCACCCGTCTCAAGTTACCATTCCCCTTGCAACCCGTCATGACAACAATTGCCCAACGATGCCTCCTACTCGCAAGGGGTGCCATGCTACAAATGACACATATGATAACAGGTATGTGGATCCAACAGACGTCAAAAACCCAATCGAAATTACACAAAATCTCAAGAAGGAAAAACACATAAAATACTATACTAACACATAAGCCCTAAATGCAACTATATGAGGGATTCCTAGGTTATAGTCTAGGCTCAACCACCTAATTCTCTATAACCAAGGCTCTGATACCAATCTGTCACACCTCGCCAATGGCGGAAACGCGAGTGCAACATCATGGATATCATAACAACACTTGGTGTCTAAATAGAGAAAATACTACATGCAAACAAATAGAGCAAAGTACAAACACAAAGTGTCGTAACGATACCCCAATATAAATAATCCAAATAAAATCTCCAAGGAATCTCCATTAAAACAAATAGTTAAAATGAAAGAAAATCAAGTATCTCAAACAAAATCCATTTTTAATCAAACTAAACTCAATGATAAGCCATCCCCAATGCAATCTAAGTCTTTTCTAATCGCGCCCTTCTATCTTAGCCTTAGAATGCTCACCTGAAAATGATGCTTAAAACGTCAACATAATGTTGGTGAGATTCATAGGTTTAAGACACACAAAACACCTTTATCATTAGTCCACTGTGATTATAAAACATAGCATAGCAGGACAGCAAAGATATATAGTTATTATACACTAGCATGCAATCATAGCTTACGGGACGGAACGTGCCCACCGATCCAAGTATAAATTGGGACGGAACGTGCCCACCGATCCAAACACCACATCAATTGGGACGGAACGTGCCCACCGATCCAAACACCACATCAATTGGGACGGAACATGCCCACCGATCCAAGTTCACAATAATTGGGACGGAACGCGCCCACCGATCCAATATAATTCCCCTTCCGGCCGGACAATATAATAACGAGTAAAGCCACTAGGGCATCTTCCCACTCGTATAATCACCACAAATAAACACCATAATAACATGTAGTATAAGTATAATAACAATTACACGTCCATGCATTTTATAACCACATAATCACAGTAACTCAAAAACAATTTTAACAAGCATCATCTCCATCCCAAGTTTAAAACAAAGTAAAAATATGGGACTATGAACTCACCTCAAATCCGCAGCTTCCAAGTTATCAACACACAAATCTATATCACACAAAAATAACAATCACGTTACACGCGACCAAGCTAAAAGCCATAGTCCATGTAACACACATATGATGGATGTATAAGGTTCATATAACCCACTATGGATTACCTAGACACCATACTAATCACCACCCAATACTTGACACTCACTAAATCCCTTTATTAAAAATTCAGAAAACGCAGATTTATAGGGTACATTCACCCACATAAAATCACGGCGAATAATGCTTCGCAACTCACACCAAAAATTCACCATGATCTTTCATAAGCATACAAGCTTGTCCTAGAAGATCATGCACTAAAAACACGCACAAGTACCCAATGAAAAATCAAACATGACAACTATCCAGATTCGGATCTAATCGGACATCAAAAAGTTTTGACCTCATAGACCCACCCGCACAACTTATTATCATCTAATTTTCACGTGAAAGTGAAATATAATATAGAAATTGATTCCCACAGAAGGCATTATCCAAATTCCACTTTCAAAGCCACCTTTGACCTCAATACTTTTACCCTAATTCTGTCCCGGTTTAACAGTTTTGACACCTTAACTCATAAAATTCGTTTGACTGACTTCCCGACCTCGAAAACACTTGTGGTTGGACTTTTTGGAAAGCTATTTCACTGTACTATAATTTAGACATAAAATTCGTGATTTAACTCATCTTCATCTATTAATTACAATCATATCTTTACAGACCTTTAAATCTGCCAGATTCATGACTCTTTAATTAACAACTTTTAAACCCTAATTACTTCACCAATTATCACAAGATTATTAATTATTGATTCCTACATGTTTAATATCATAAATTTACAGATCTTAATATAAACCCTAGATCCACCATAATTTGTTACATGCACAATAAAATTTAATTACACAATTAGGGTTTACTAGACATACCTTAAATTGAATTATTGAAACTCAAAAAAAAAAATCTTCTCCTCTTCCCTTGGGTGTGATCGACCGAAATTTGCAACAAGAGGGGAATGAGGGTTTTTGGGTTGTATTTATAGACTTAGGAAAACCCTAAAGGGATAACTTTTCCACCAAGAATCCTAATTAGAATAAAATTTGTTTTCTTTTTTTTTTCTTTTCCTATTATTCGGCCGAAATATATTTTATATATATATATATATATATATATATATATATATATATATATATATATATATATATATATATATATATTTTATTAAATTTATTTATTGCACTTAAAACCTTGTATTTTTGATATTTTATAAAAACCCCATATCAAAACCTAATGTCTTACGCGATAAACTCAAATTTTTCGACAACCGGAAAAAATATCATTTTCACTCAAAGTTTCCAAAAATAGATTTTTCATACTTAATATTAGCATAACCCATGATAAACAACTCCACGTAACTTACTTACGCTCAAAACACTTGAACGAAGGATCGTTACACAAAACCACAAAACTCCAACAAAATACACAAGTCATTTCTACACCACAAAGGCGATCAAAATGAACTCATCCCAAAATCCAACACTACTCAACATGACAAAATCTCACACCAATGGATTTAGTGGTCAACACACGCATTTATACCACTTATATACCACATACAATACACCTATCACATATAAGCAAGTAATACACACCAAGCAAAATTAAATGAGTTGAGACTATAGGTCAACTAACCTGCTAAAAATCACGGTTGTGACAATGCCCCCAGCTCGATCCGAGTATATTTTCCTGGAAAAACCACGTGATGATTTAATCATCATATTTATCCTTTTGTTACTAATACCGCGTTAATTTGGATATGGATCTTTGTCATTCCATAATTAACAGTAGTTTCTCGTTTATACATAATTGAACAAGATTACCATAACATCTGAACGTCTTCCAGATAGACTTTGGGCGTGCGCACGCAAACATCTTGTTAATCATACGAGTGGCCAAGCAGTATTAAACTTCAACCCAAAGTTGAAGGAACAAATCCTTTATTGACTGCGAGCATAACCCTCGAACTTCGCATCATTTCTGAAAATAGCCCTTATAACTACCTTTTACGGATAGCGTTAGACTATCTCACAGAAAATGAGCTACATCCTCGGCAATTATCTGGCATCTCAAGTCTGAGGATAAATATTCATGATATACTTGATGACTATGATCCATAAAGTATAATCATGTGTTGGGATAAGTCCTATATAATCAATTTATCCAATATTGAATATCATGTGACATTGGTGTCTCAACCTTACAGTACATTCTACCAATCCTCACATTTGTCTTAGTTCAATAATATTCCCATATTATTAATTGACAACGGACTATTTAGAATAAATAAATTATTCACGGATTTAAACATGCAAACATAGGACACAAATATTAATAATGATAATAAACGTTATCCGCACTTTATTTCATTAAAATAATAATTGTTTACACGCCCTTATCGAAATACTAATCCAACAGATTTACATGAAACTATCTGCTAAACGAAGACCAATACCCTGAGCATGACGATTAAACGTTTCCTTAGGTAATCCCTTCGTGAAAGGATCAGCCAGATTGTCATCTGTGTGAACTTTGAGTACTTTTATTTCACCATCATCGACTTGTTCTCGAACATAGTGATACTTTCTTTTAAAGTGTCTGGCGCCTTTCATAACTCTAGGTTCATTGGCGAATGTGATTGCAGCAGAGTTGTCGCAATACACATTTATAGGTAATTCTATTGAAGGCATCACTCCAAGATCCTTAATGAATTTCCTTATCCAAACAGCTTCTTGTGCTGCTTCCGATGCAGCAATGTACTCAGCTTCTGTAGCAGACATGGCCGTCGTACTCTGCTTCTTACTCTTCCAGTCCACAGCTCCTCCATTTATGACAAAAACGTAACCCGTCTGAGACTTCGTATCATCTTTATCAGTCTGAAAGGACGCATCGCAGAAACCTGTAACATTCAGTTCTGCGTCTGGATTTCCCCCGAAAACAAGAAACATGTCTTTAGTATTCCTTAAATACTTAAGTATGTTCTTAACAGCATGCCAGTGATCTTTTCCTGGATTCTGCTGATAACGACTGGTCAAATTTTGAGTGAACGCCACATCTGGCCTTGTACATCTAACTGCATACATGATAGATCCTACTGCCGAAGCATACGGAACTTTCTTCATGTATGCCACCTCTTCAGGTGTAGAAGCACACATTTCGCTGCATAAGCCGTGTTCCACTTGCATGGGCAAATATCCCTTCTTGGAATTTTGCATATTGAATCTCTTCAATATTTTATCCATGTAAGCACTTTGGCTTAATCCGATTAACCGTTTAGATCTGTCTCTATAGATCTTGATTCCAAGGATATACGCTGCTTCTCCTAAATCCTTCATGGAAAAACAATCACATAGATAATTCTTAACTTCATCAAGACTCGGTATGTGATTTCCCATGATTAATATGTCATCGACATATAGGACAAGAAAAGTAGTGTTACTCCCACTAACTTTGTGGTATACACATGGCTCATCGAAATTTTGAGTAAATCCAAACTTCTTGATTTCCTCATCAAATTTCTTATTCCATTGCCTTGATGCTTGCTTTAATCCATAAATGGATCTTTGAAGCTTGCATACACGCTCAGGAAATTGTGGATTCACAAACCCCTCAGGTTGCGCCATATAGATGTCTTCATCTAGGCGACCATTCAGAAAGGCGGTTTTGACATCCATTTGCCAAATCTCATAGTCATAGTAGGCAGCTATGGCTATAAGAATCCTAATAGCTCTAATGTCGGCCACAGGAGAAAAGGTCTCCTCATAGTCAACACCGTATGTTTGGGTAAAGCCTTTAGCCACCAAACGAGCTTTGTAGGTGTGTACGTTGCCATCCATGTCCGTCTTTTTCTTGAAGAGCCACTTATACCCAACTACCTTAGCATTGGGTGGAAGGTCTACTTCAATCCAGACTTTATTGTTTTTCATGGATTGCATTTCCCCATCCAAGGCTACCTGCTGATCGGCCCCAAACGGTCAACTAAAATTGACCAAGTAAATGGTCAACAAGATTCAACACAATCTAGGGCACAATGCAATTTACCAAAGGAGTTTAGTGTTTCCCCGGGTCGTTAAGTCCCAACGAGGTGTGAACACTGTAATAGAACAAATTTGTGATCGGGTGAAATTGAACAGGAAAGGGTTTATGAGTGATTAAACTAAGGAATTATAAAAGAAAATAACTTAAACAAGCTATAAAAACGATTACATAAAAGAAAATGACTTAGAAACGTTTAAAATTTAAAAACGTACGTTTAAATAAAAATTACGTAAACGTACAAAATAAAACGCGAATTCTTATCAATATAAATCCCACGGATGTGAAAATTATATTTTTAGAATCCAAATGATAAAAGAAAATTTTAGGAAAAATAAAAATATTTATTCGACTATTTATTTAATTATTACTAATTAATTACTTATTTAAATACTTTTTAGACTAATAAAAATTCTAATAAATACTAAATGATCTGAGAAAAATCTAAAACTTTTTATAGAAATATTAAATAAGTACAGGAAGCTAGGAAAAATATGAAAATGAAAAGTGCTTAATGAAAAAGCAAAAAAATAAGCCAAATGGCTTAAATAGAAGCTATCACTTTTTTTATGTTTTGATTTTCTAGGTTTTTCTTTTACAAATCTATTTAACTACTGATAATAACAAACTTTAATAAAGACAAAAACTTTGGAACTTGAAAATAAGCAGATTGCAAGCTTAAGAGCTTAACAGATGAGCTTTTTAGCTTAAATTGATGTGTCAAGCTCAATCAAGCTTAAAATAAGCTTCACAGTTGGAACCAAAGATGAAATAAGATGAAAATAAGTAAAAGGTACTGGAATGAAACTAGAGGAACAAGAAATAAGCACTGATAAGCTTGGAATAAGCAAATAAGCAAGGTACTGCTAGTGTAAGCAAGGTACTGCTAGAGCATCAACCTGCTGCTGACTTTAGAGGCAAAATAAGCTTATGAAATAAGCTATAAAGCACAAAGTGAAGATTGGAGTAGCAAGATGGGTTGGTTAGCTTTCCAAAAAGTCCAAGCTCACCCTGTGGGGTCCACTGGTGAGCTTTTGAGGAGCTTATGAAAAAGCTTGTATATACTGAGGACTCAGTATACTCAGCAAAATGGGACAAGTTAAAAGCTATGAGCAGGCTTATTAAATAAGCTTGAAAATGAAAAACAAGCTTTAAACCTTTGAGACTGGTGGATTAGCTTTAGAAAAAGCCAAAGCACACAAGCTTAAGCTTACTGATGAGCTTTTGATTAGCTTATGAAATTGACTCAACTACACTGATTGCTCAGTGTAGTGAGTGATTTGGATAAACATGGTTAAGCACAATAAGCAATCCAAATAAGCAGTTAAGAGACAATAAGCACTTTAAATAGCAAGCTAGCCAGAAGGGCTTCTAAAAACAACAATAATCACAAGCTAAACCTCACTAATGAACAAATCACAAGCTTATGAAATAAGCTTATTGGCCTGTGCACAGGGGAGGTTGCAGACAAGAATCAGTTCAGAAGGCTCACTTGCAGACAAGAATTAAGCTAGCAAATAAGCTACAATTGCAGATTTAAGCTAAAGCAGATTAAGTTTAACTAGCAAGCTACTGATAGAAACAAAAATCATACAAAGGGGTTAACTAATTAAGCAGTTATAATTACTAGAAAAAGCTGAGAAAAGTAAACTATTAGTGCAGATGTAATGTTTAGGACTTTTTTCTGTTTTTGCAAGGTTGACTTTTATGAGCTTTAAGGTTAATCTACTTACTGATTATGTTATATTAAGATATATTATGATTGGATTAAGCTAACACAACAAGATTTTCACTGATATGCAAGATGAATGATCCTTAAACTTTAACAGTGTTAACTGAAATGAGATCAAAGGGTCATTTTGACTTTCTGTGTTCTAAGTGCAAGTTTAATGACTTGTATGAATCTAATATTACCTAAGCAACTGATAATAACCACAAACAACCAAAGAAACTCACTAAGTCTCAGTGAGTTACACTGAACCAAACAATCCTTTATGAGGACTAAAATGAGATTTTCAAAGCAAATGATAGAGTTAGACCACAACACTGATTCCAAAGGTTACAAGATGAACACACAAGATCATATGAGCATAAAACATCAACAACACAAGCATAAACCACAGATTTGTCAAATATGCTATTTTAACTGTGTAATTTCAATTTTTAGCAACAAGTGAATCCAATGAACAAACAACCTTTTTTAATCAATATTATCACTTAACAACACCACAGAAACATAAAAACACAAAGATCAAAGCAATAAACTTGCTTCTACAGTAAAATGCAAAAAATGATAAAATGGCTTTCAAAATGCTTCCAAGCCAAGAACTGAGAACCAAGGACCACAAACCTTTCCTAAAGCTTACCAATAAGCTCTAAACCAAGGGCAATCCATAATTAACCCTGCTCCATGCTTGATTCATCATGTAGACTGATTTTTTGATTTCTTTTCTATTTTCTTGATTTCTTTTTGGTGTTTTTGCTTTAATGACTATAACTTGTTTTAAGATTACTAATAGCTTATATAAGCTATGTCAGGAGCTTATGTGAGCTATATAGTCCAATAAACAACTACAATCAACAATATTGAAATGACTTAAAATTTAAGTACGAATTAAGCATAACTTGAAATGTAAAGATAGATTGAAATTGGTACTGTAAATAGGTTTATTACACATTGTCAATGAGTAATAAAACACTGAAAGCATTTAAATGACAATGTAATTAAGAAAGACAATAAAAACGATTAAGGAAAATTAACTACTCCTATTACAGGTTACATTGTCTCCTATATATACAAAACTAAGATGGGATATGTCTAAACTTCTTCTCTGATCCATTCTGCACCCTTGGATTGGTCTGAAGTGATCTCAGCCTTCGAAACTGAATTTGGCGCCAAAATTGAGATAGTGGAAAAATCCACTATCTCTGGTTGAGTGTACTGAGGAAGAAGCATTAAATGTATTTTGGTTTGTTAGGTGAAGTGTTGAGGAGGAGGGGGTGGGTGTGTCAGGATAAGGCGGTGGAAAAAGGGTGGTTTCTGGTATGGTTTTTGGGCGGGGTGGTTTTGAGGAAGAAGGTAAGTTTGACTTGAGTCAAACTCAGGTTTAAGTTAAAAGATGGATCGGGTCAAAGGGTTTGTGTGGATTGGGCTTGAGTGTGTTGGGCTTGTAACTGGGTTTAATAGGTTTTAGTTTGATCCGGTATTTGTATTTAAGGTTTAAAGTTTTTTAAACTTTAGGGACCACTTGTGTAATTTCATAAAACTTAAAGGACCAATGCTGCAAAAACTCAAAACTATTTTCAAGGGTCATTCTTGCCAAGTGTGAATAGTACAAGGGCCATAGATGTTATTTTTCCAATTTTGAAAACCCAGGGACTAATTTTGCCATTTTGGAAACTTGGGGGACCTTTCTTGCCAATCGTGCAAACTTTGCTCATTTTTCAATTGTTTTCAAACCTTTTGCACATGAAACAGATAAAAACACAATCAAATGATATTTTATGTATTTTGAAGCATATCTGCATGTTTTTAAATGTTTTTGTAGTCTAAATGTGACAGAAATGATGAGTATTTAGACACTCATCACCTGCCATTTATCCTTTTCAGGACTATTAATGGCAGCCCTATAACTAGTTGGCTCATCAATGTGATCCAATAGCATAGTTTCCTCATCATCTATGTTTAAACGTAGACGTTCAGGAGCCTTTGTAGATCTTGAAGACCTACGGACGGGTACCACTTCTACTTCAGGTGGAGGACCTAAACTTTCAGGTTCCACAGGAAGTATGTTAGTGTTCTCAGAAGGTGACACATCTTCTTGATCATTTTCAAGATCATATACTCTCCCACTAAATTCTTGAGTCAAGAAACTCTCCTCAAGGAATTCACCATATCTAGCCACAATGACTTTATTTTCTGGTGGGAAGTAAAAGTAGTAACCCCTTGTTTCCTTAGGGTATCCTACGAAGATGCACTTAACAGATCTTTATTGGAGCTTGTCAGGTGAGTCACGTTTAACAAACGCCTCACAACCCCAGATCTTTAAGTAAGACAAGTTGGGAGCTTTTCCAGTCCATAATTCATATGGAGTCTTATCAACCTTCTTTGTTGGAACCATATTAAGTATGCGAACAGAACTTTCAAGAGCATAGTCCCAAAAGGATATGGGAAGAGTTGTAAGATTAAACATAGATCGTACCATGTCAAGCAATGTACGATTTCTCCTTTCAGATACACCATTTTGTTGTGGAGTATAAGGAGAAGTGAGTTGTTGGACAATGCCACACTCAGCTAGATAATCTTTGAACTCTTGGCTCAAATACTCACCACCACGATCGGATCGAAGAGCCTTAATCTTCTTACCGAGTTGTAATTCCACTTCACTTTTAAAAACCTTGAATGTCTCAAATACTTCATGTTTGTGTTTAAGTAAATAAACACAACCATAACGACTATAGTCATCCATAAAGGTTAGGAAGTAGGTAGCACCGCGTTTCGACACGTGTCTAAGTGGACCACACACATCCGTGTGTATCAATCCAAGTAGATCCGAAGCCTTTTCCATATTGCTATGGAAAGGTTTCTTCGTCATCTTCCCAGATATGCAAGATTCGCATTTATCAACTGAATCATCATTGATATTAGGTAAAAGCCCATCACTTAGCAGCTTTTCCATGCATTTCTTGCCTATGTGGGCAAGGCGACAATGCCATAAATAAGACGAGTCCAAGTTAGACTTGACTCTCTTATTTCCGATGCTATACATAGAATTATTTCTATTGGATACATGGTTCTCCATGTCAATTTCAAACACACCATTTAATGGAATAGCATTAAAGTAAAAAACAGAATTTAAAGAAACAGAAATTCCATTATCATTAAAAGTATGCTTAAAACCCAAATCCAATAACAAAGAAACTGAAACGACACCTCTAACAATAGAAGGTGCGTAATGACAATTGTTTAACACTAAAATTAAACCAGAAGGTAAAACTAGCTCAAAAGTCCCTATGGCTTCTACTGCTGCACGTATTCCATTTCCCACGTACAAGTAGCATTCCCCATAGTTCAGCTTCTTCGCTCCTCTAAGCCCCTGCGATGTATTACAAATGTGAGTACCACATCCTGTATCATATATCCAGGCATTTTGCTTACGAGGAAAAGAAAACAATTCAACCATAAAAATACCTGAAGTGCTGGCGCCCTGCCCAGCCTTGGCATTCTTATTCTTGCGACACTCCTCAAGTAGCAATAGACAGTCTCTCTTCCAATGTCCAGGAGTATTGCAGTGGTGACAAGCAGCCATATCCTTTTTAGGATGATCCTTCTTGGGAGGAGGATTCTGCTTCTTTGGCTTTTGCTGATGAGTCACAATCTGCTTGCCCTTGTCAGCTTTGCCCTTTCCTTTCTTGTTCACATGTATCGGTTTACCGGGCTTAGCTACCCTACCACCTCTGATTGCCATAACAGCAGGTGTAGGAGCTTTCTTAGTGAGTCCCTTCTCATGTTCAATGAGCATTGCATGCAATTCAGAAAATGTCTTCCCCTTGCAATGCATGTTAAAGTTGCGCATGAAGTCACCATACAATTCCTCATTGAGGGATTTGTTGATTAGGCCAACTTTAACGTCTTCCACATACCCGCAATCAAGTGCATCTAATTGGTCAAGATAACCTTTCATTTCAAGCACATGAGTACTTACGGGTGTTGTTGCTTCCTGCTTGCACTTGCCTAAGTTGTCAAGTACATCATACAATTCAGCCATGGGAGGTTTCTGAAACATGCGTGTCAGTTCCTCAATCATGTTTTTCGGGCCATATTTCTCAAACTGTTTTACCAGTTGAGTGTCCATTCCTGATAGCATGAGACAAGCCACATCATTGTGCTTGTCATAAGCTTCATTGAACTCCCTAAGTATTTCATTAGGCGAGTTAGAAGGAGGAGCAACCGGAAGGTCCTCAGTAAGACATTCATAACGTTTGGCAATCCTAAGAACAAGCCTTAGATTGCGATACCAATCGTTAAAATTCTTAGTCCCAGTCAATTTCTCTTTTTCAAGCATCATCTTGAAACAAGAGGTTAAGTTTGACGAGTTTCCGGGTTGGGCCATTTCTACAGAAAAAAGTTCAAAAGTTAGTACTTTCGATAATAAACATTTCAAGAAAATTAAACACCCATTGGTTTTTAAAAACCATTTAATTTTCACTGAAAACTAGGATCCTAATTGACGTCGTTTCATTACATCAGCTGAGGCTGCTAGCAATGAAAGTACTCAACAAGGTACGGGTTCACCCAATTGCCAATTTTCAATTGCAATTTCTAGAAATCATGGGACTTACATTATATTGCCAACCTCGGTTGCAAAATGTAAGCATGTTTCATCCCCAAATCTTTATGCCTTGACGCCGTTTCATTACATCAGCTAAGGCTGCTAGTAATGAAAGTGCTTAATTAAGTTAACCAATTTAGAAACGTGTAAATTGACGCCGTTCCATCACATCAGCTGAGGCTGCTAGTAATGGAAGTGCTCAATTTTCCCCTATTGACTTCATTCTTTGAATCATCACATCAGCTGAGGCTGCTAGTAATGATAGAATGTCATCTTAGGTGTTTCCATGTTAATTGGTCGGCATATAACTTAAATTTTTAGGGTAATAAATTTTGATGTGTAAAATCAAAAAAATATGTACAAAGATGTCATGCATTCATCTTTGTATCATATATGTTTTCAAAAACAAAACCGTTTACTCATTCGTAGCTCAAATCATCAAAGTTTTTAATTGAGGCGTTGAGCAAATTACAACATTGCCTTAAGATGCTTCGTACTTTTTCATGGTGTACTTGGTAAGTCTATTATTGACGCACAGGCGAGCGGAGGGACGACAGCCGCCGAAGCTGGTTAAAACCGTGCCCCTCTAAGGTCACAATTTAATGTGAACCAACCTTAAACCCACTTTATAGTTTGTCAATAATAAGTCCGCCGCTTCGACCACTTTTGTACAGTCGCAATC
This sequence comes from Artemisia tridentata subsp. tridentata, assembly GCA_021014915.2. NCBI lineage: Eukaryota > Viridiplantae > Streptophyta > Magnoliopsida > Asterales > Asteraceae > Artemisia > Artemisia tridentata. The sequence continues at coordinate 106,369,632 of CP139506.1, read as the reverse complement.
AATCAACTAAAAAATATGATTTTCTTGCTAAAACAATTTTATGTAGTAATTTATTAATTGCTAGTCTCGCCTGGGAGCAAATTACCGTGCGAAGCGAACCACTATCGGCACATAAGACTTGGCAATAAATAAAATTACTACAAAAGGTTTCATAGTTATTAGTCTTATTTATTTTTTATTTGAAAATTACCCTCTTTTGTAGTTACAATCCATCATAATATTAAACACAAAAGATCAAGTAATTACAAAAAATAAATAAACACATAATAACAAATATATGATCATACACGATATCATATAGCCACATGCAAACCTTTTTCAATAAATCCTAATATTAATTCTATGTGTAATTTTAAATGTATGTAATTAACAAAACTCCCATTGGTTTTCGAGCTCATTGTGCCCAATGGTCCACAGACGCCAAATAACTTGGCCGCTTAAGTTTTGGTTAATTAGATACCACATTGCACATAACTTATTAATTAATATATATTGAGGTCTTCCCCAATTTAAGATTTATTATACAAATCATGTAGCAAATAATTCAATCAAACATACAAATCATACCATGACAAAATATGCAAGATTTTGTCATGGATCCCATATTGATCACATAATCATGTAGTCCATATTATCATGTCAATATAATTATTAGTACGTTTTCTAATTAATGACATTACATAAGGTATTCATTAATTAGTCCTAAAAATTGCATGCAATCCTAGGGTTTCTACAAGTTTTAATTAAAAAACAAATTGCATGCAATCCTAGGGTTTCTACAAGTTTTAATTAAAAAACCTAAAACCCTAATTTTTATATATGGGTGTCGACCCATATTAGGGTTTATAAAAAAAATAAAACAAACCCTAGACTATTAATTGCATGTTATCTCTACAAGATTCAATTTTTAGGGTTTTAGTAATTAATTACATGTTTAAAACGAGGCTCTTGATGCCACTGTTGGTTTTTGTGAATCATAAAATACTATAAACACATAACCTTATAGATCACGCAGCGGATTGGATCATAAACATATAATTAAATAACTAAAAGAAAACGTACCTTATTTGATTCCTAGCAAGAACAAGGAATCGGATCTCCAAGAACAAGTTATATAAACCCTAATAGGGAATATATATGGATCGAACACAAGGCAACACACAACCTAAAATAAGGTTGTCACTCGTTCTTGTACATACGTAATCTAGCGTTCCAATGGGAAAAGCTAGGTTCAAGATCACTAACAACCAAACACTTTAATGCTTATAGCTCAAGCCGAATTCCCTAGTGGGAATAAAAAAGTCGACTAGCCTTTAGCAAGAGGAAGAGAGAAGAGAAGTTTGGCTATAGTTAGGGATTCAAGATTAGGTGTAAACCAAATACAAGTGAATTGTATTTATAGGCAAAACCTAAACCCCAAAACTTGTTCCCTAAGCCATCAAAATCCGGCCCCCTAGCCCATGAGGGTTTCGTCCGACCCAACCCACACACATGAGTTCTAGATCCTTCTAAGTCCCTTTTGCACAATTAGTCCTTTAATGGTCGTTATCTCTAACCCCGTTAAGTCCTAACTGTCGTTAAGTATTTTGTTTGTGAAATGAATAAATAAATACATAAAATATATTTAATTATTCAACCATTGGAACTCTCACGTTATTGTGTGCAATCCCGAGTCTCGGGTTCGAAACCGGACATACATATATTAAAAGTTATACATTAAACCTAACAACCACCACGTTGGGATGCAAGAAACCAAAAGATCAATAAGGTTGATCTTCTCTAAGTGTGAAACACACTACACGTCACCGTATGCCAATGGATGCTAGTCCCGTAACCACCGTAACCCTTCTAGTCTTCTTTGAATAAGCAAGATACAAAGAAGAGAAGATCAAAATGAAAACCCTAGGTTTTCCTTTGTGGTTTGCCGTACAATATGGAGAGAGGAGAGGAGAGTAATTAGGTAACTACTAATTTTAATTATGAGGATATTATGGTGATATTATGGAGATAATATTTTCCATAAAATTCAAACAATCCCTTCTCTTTTGCACCATCAAGGCCGGCCACCATATGGGCCATAAATGGGCTTCCCATTTGTTTTCAAGTCCAATAGACTAAGTCCACTACTTAGTCATTAGAAGCCCAATAGCGGTTCCTAGTTACTTACGGTTATTTATATATCGTAAATACGATAAACACGATATATAAAGTGGCACCTCAGTGTATATGTGTGTGACCCCATAGGCTCACATATGTCTAGCCATATAATTAGTCATTATGACAAGAGCATACTCCAACAGCTCCCACTTGCGACGTCATAATAATCAAGTAATTATACAAGCAATGGTTAGCGTCTAGCAACACGCCAATGCCCCTAGAAATATGTGAGGTTAGTTTATTAAACATCTCATTTTAGATGGTTTATATGTCATCTATCCTTTTGTTACAGATACCGTGTTGAACATTAGACATGGATCAAATGTCATTCTAATAGTTCAACTATTATGTTTCTCGATATAGATATTGAACAAGATTACCAAGTGGATTTAAGATTCATCTTAATTTCATTTGGGTACGGCCATACAAACATCTGTTCAATTCATCGAGGGGCCCAAGAGTATCTAACTCCATAACAGGTGGAGGAACAAATCCTGTTTTGACTACACGTGTCATTCACATGCTTCATATCACTCCTGATAATGGCTTTTATAACTACCTTATTCAGGATAGCGTTTAACCATATCAAGGAATGAAATTCCACACATGCAAGACCTGCTTGCATCTCAAGTCTAAGGATAAGAGACATAACCTCTTGCGAGATTCACTATTGACGACGATCCATGAAGTGAATACTCGTAGGTTGGGTCAATCCAATGTTCATCACAATGAACAACATGTGAGTGTGGCAAATAAATCACCAACACGCTCACATTTGTCTTAATTTGATGATACTCCCGTATCGTCAACCGACAATGGATAATTTTAGAATAAATAAATTACTCATGGAATAAACATGCAAATATGGAACACAGTTGATATGAATGAAAACGATCATAACCAGTACATCAATTCATTATAAATATAAACTGTTTAACATTCCAATTATTCAAATACTAAAAAACAAATCTACATGAGACTATTAGCTGGTCGAAGTCCAATGCTCCTAGCATGTTCAATTTGCTTGGCACAAGGCATTGGTTTAGTAAAAGGATCAGCTATGTTGTCATCTGTGTGAACTTTTAGAAGACGAATATCACCACTTTCGATTACTTCTCGAATGTAGTGAACTTTCTGACGAAAATGTTTGGCACCCTTTTGAACACCTGGTTCATTGGCTATGATAATGGCACCTGTATTGTCACAGTACATATCCATAGGTCGTTCATTGCTGGGGACAACGCCAAGCCCAGAAATGAATTTACGTATCCAAATCGCCTCCATTGCAGCTTCAGAAGCAGCTATGTATTCAGCTTCTGTAGAGGACATCGCGATAGTGCTTTGTTTGGCACTCTTCCAGTCAACAGCACCTCCGTTCATGATGAAAACATATCCTGTTTGGGATTTGATGTCATCACGATCCGTCTCCCAGCCTGCGTCAGTGTAACAAGTGACACTGAGCTCACGCTTGACATCACCACCATAAACAAGAAACATATATTTAGTATTTCGTAGATACTTTAATATGTTCTTAACAGTCGTCCAATGACATTCTCCTGGATTCTGTTGAAATCTACTCGTTAGGTTCTGAGAGAACGCTATATCAGGTCTAGTGCATCTAACCGCATACATTATGGATCCCACAGCCGAAGCATAAGGGATTCCTTTCATCCTCTTTACCTCAGCAGGCGTAGAGGGTCCTTGAGCTTTACTCAATTCTGTATTTGGTTGCATTGGAAGACTTCCACGTTTGGAATCTTGCATCCTAAATCGCTTCAAGATTTTGTCAATGTATGCACTTTGACACAAGCCGATTAATCATTTTGATCTATCCCGGTAGATCTTGACTCCAAGTATGTACGCGGCTTCTCCCAGATCTTTCATGGCAAAGCAACTTCCAAGCCAGGATTTTACATCTTGTAGAATTGGAATGCTGTTTCTCATGAGTAATATGTCATCGACATATAAGACTAGGAACACGACTATACTTCCACTAGTTTTCATGTATACACATGGCTCATCGAGATTTTGAGTGAAACCAATTTTCTTGATTTCCTCATCAAATCTCTTATTCCAACTTCTGGATGCTTGCTTTAATCCATAAATGGATCTTTGAAGCTTGCATACCTTAGTTGGATGTTTAGGATTCACGAAGCCCTCGGGTTGCACCATATAAACGTCTTCGTTCAGGTGGCCGTTCAAGAAAGCTGTCTTGACATCCATTTGCCAAATCTCATAGTCATAGTATGCTGTTATGGCTATAAGAATCCTAATTGCTTTAACGTCTGCAACAAGCGAGAAGGTTTCTTCATAGTCAACCCCGTAGGTTTGAGTGAAACCTTTTGCTACCAGACGAGCTTTGTAGGTGTGTACATTTCCATCCATGTCGGTTTTCTTTTTGAAGAGCCACTTGCTCCCAACGGTTTTAGCTTTAGGAGGTAGGTCAACTTCGACCCAGACATCATTGTCTTTCATGGATTGCATCTCCACATTCATAGCTTCGATCCATTTATCGTGTTCAGGACTCGATAATGCATCTCGATAGTTAGCGGGTTCACCATGATCCCCTAACTCATGTTCCTCAGCATCGACATAGAAACCATATCGCTCAGGTGCTTGAGGTATCCTTGCGGATCTACGAATGGGAGCAACATCTTGATGAGGTTCAACATTTTCATGTTCAATCTCATTTTGATGCTCACTAGTGTTACCAGAAGGTTATGCATCTTCCTCTTGAATTTCATCAAGGTCTACTTTGCTCCCACTTGCTTCTTGCGAAATGAGACGGTTCTCAAGAAACTCAGCATTCCGGGCAACAAATATTTTGTTCTCGGGTGGGTAGTAGAAATAGTAACCCATCGTTTCCTTTGGGTATCCTACAAAGATACACTTGATAGCCCTGGGCTCAAGTTTGTTAGGTGTGTCTCGTTTCACGAGAGCCTCACAACCCCAGACTCTCAAGTATGACAAATTAGGGACCTTCCCATGCCATATTTCGTATGGTGTCTTGTCTACCTTCTTGGTTGGAACCATATTGAGAATGCGTGCAGCAGACTCTAGAGCATAACCCCAAAAGGACGTTGGCAATGTTGTTAGACTCATCATAGATCGAACCATGTCTAGCAAGGTTTGATTTCTCCTTTCAGATACACCATTATGTTGTGGTGTATATGGAGGAGTGAATTGTGAGACGATCCCACACCTTTTTAGATGATCTAAAAACTCTTGACTCATATATTCACCTCCTCGATCGGATCGGAGTGTCTTTATGGTCTTGCCGAGTTGATTTTCTACTTCATTTTGAAAGACTTTGAACATTTCAAAGGCTTCATGTTTATGTTTAATCAAGTAAACATAACCATATCTACTGAAATCATCAGTAAAAGTAATGAAGTAGTTAGCTCCTTCCCTAGACGTTGTTCTAAATGGGCCACATACATCAGTATGTATGAGTCCAAGTAGATCTTTAGCCTTTCTCCAACATGGGAGAAGGGCTTTCGTGCCATTTTACCAGATATACAAGAAATGCATTTATCAAACGACTCATGGTCGGTTGACTCTAAAAGCCCATCGTGTTGCAGCTTCGTAATGCGTTTCTTGTTTATGTGGCAAAGACGGCAATGCCATAGAAAAGTGGAATCTAAGTTATGTTTAGATTTCTTATTGCTAACATTATATATAGAACTAACGTTTGAAATAGAATCACGCATATCAATTTCAAAAATACCATCACGAGGAATAGCATTAAAATAAAAAACATTATCCTTAGAAACTGAAATGCCAAAATCCGTAAATGTATGAATGAAACCATCATCTTTCAAACGTGAAAGTGAAACAACACCTCTAGTGATAGTAGGTGCAAAATGGCAATTATTTAAAACAATAACTAAACCATTAGGGAGGATGAGATCAAAGCTCCCTATCGCTTCGACAACTGCACGGTTGCCATTACCAACGTACAGGTTCAAAGCTCCTTGCTTCAACTTTCTGCTTCCTCTAAGCCCCTGCACATTATTACAAATGTGAGTACCACAACCAGTATCATATACCCAAGAGTTGTTAGGAAAAGTATAGAGTTCTATAGTGAAGATACCTGATGTGCTAGCTCCGCTAGCTTTGTTCTTCTTCAACCCTTCCAGGTAGGACGGACAGTTCCGCCTCCAGTGCCCCTTCACTCCACAATGGTGACAGGGAGAGTCCTTTGCCGGATGCTCCTTCTTAGCAGGTGGGGGGATCTTTGGTTTGGGGGCATAAGCAAGCTTATACTTGCCCTTACCTTGTCCCTTGCCATTTGCCTTCGGCTTGTTATTTTTTTTGATTCTTCCTTGCTTGATAGCTAGGACCATTGGAGCCTTCTTGGGCATTCCTTTTTCTGCAAGTTTAAGCATGTTGTGCAGTTCAGGAATGGTCTTGCCCATGCTGCGCATGTTGTAGTTCTGCACAAACTGGTCATAATCCTTCGACAGTGAGGTAAGAATCAAGCTCACTCCAAGGATCTGAGGCATGGGGTATCCCAGACGCTCCATTTGGTCAAGGTAGCCTTTCATTTTCATGACATAGCTACTGACCGATTGGCCCTCCTCCTGCTTGCAAGCATGAAAAGCTTTGACAGTGTCAAACAGTTCTTGCTCAGCTTGCTGCTCGAACATGGTTTTCAGTTCAGTCAGCATGTCAAATGCTGCAAGGTCCTCTAAGTTCTTTTGGAGCTCAGGGGTCATGCTTGCGAGCATGAGACAAGCCACTTCTTGTTGCTCTTGTACCCTACGAGTGTAGGCGTTACGCACAGCAAGAGTAGCATTAGCAGCAGGTGCTTCAGGTAAAGGTCCTTCCAGATGGTAAAACTTTTGTTTAGCCTTGAGGACAATCCTCAGGTTGCGATACCAGTCCAAAAAGTTGTTACCATTCAATTTCTCTTTTTCAAGAATTGATCTGATGTACGAGTTGTTCATGGTTTGATTAGGAGTTGTCATCTACAAAACAAACAATGTTCAAAATTTTAGTAAGTTTCAATAATTAATCCTTTTTAAAATTAACTACCCAAGTTTAAGTATATTAAAACAATTAATTTTACGAAAAGGCTAAGATCCTCATTGAGGTTCGACCATTAATGCAGTTGATCTGCTAGAAATGGTGGATTCAATAGGTAGGTAACGTCGACCAATTGCATTACATGTGCAACTCTTAGATCTTTATGGGACTCATGGCACTAATGAACAAGCAACTAGTGTCAAGCTGGCATGTTTAGTCCCATCTTTGCCTCGTGTCAGGGTCTGACCGCATAACACGATTAAGTCATCCAATTTGAAAACGTGTGAGAATAATCCTAGGTCTGACGCATGGAGAATAGTCACCTTGGGTTACAATTCGAACTAGGTCTGACCATAGCCAAAAGGTAATTGCAAGTGTTCTCATAATTGGACGGCATGACTTAAATTTTGACGGGTAAAGAGTTTTGATGTGGATAAAAAAACGTGTACGAAAGAAGCATGCATTCATTCTTCGTAGCACAAGTTAAAAACTTTTCTTAACTTAAGTCTAATCATTGTTTTAATTTATGTGTGTCAAGTTGTCCATTTTCAAGACTAATATATATCCTAAGTGGATTATTATTTAGTTTGGACAATACAAATAAATAAATAAACAAACCATCGCAACTGGTTTAAGTGTTGTTTATAAAACAATGATTTTAAGTTTCAAATCATATTTAAACTTAGTTAAACTAAATCATAAGACTTAGTTCAAAAATGGTTCATGTTTCGTTTCAAGTTTTAAGAAAACAATTTTCCGTTTTACATATAGTCACAACATATATAAAACAACCAAACAAACACACAACCACAATATGCAAAGCCTCAACCGATGAAAATCCTATGCTTGGTCTCGTGAGCCATCACGAGAACCAAGGGTCAACTAGGGACAAACCACACAACCACACGGAGGGCTCCCACTTGCCCCAAGACAATCATGGGCAAGTAAAGGCCCATAATGCACATGAAAACATGATTCTGTCAGCCCAGTTTTCCTGTCTTTGAAGGCCCAAACGGCCTGGAAGATGACCTCCTCATGCTTCGGCCCAGTTGACAAAGTTGTAGGCCCATGTCTTGTGTACCTACACAAAAAAGCCCAAAATACCTTACCAATCTCCTGGAAATCGAATTTTCCCAGCAGGTGTCCAGCAGCAACTTTTGTTCCAAAGTTCTTCAATCTTTCGCCATTTGCTTCCAAGAATTTGATAACATGATATATGAAATAAAGTACAACTAATCTACTTCTTATCTACTGTAAAAATGCCCAAACAATGGCAAAACCAAAATGAATAACATTACAAAAGTGCCGAAACAATGGCAAACCCCAAAAACATGAAAAATAACCAACAATCACAACATCACAAGGCATAAGTGGTCTAGGTTTTCATCGGCTTTGCATATACACATAATAATACATTAAAAATTATGATCATTACAAGGTGTTGGCTAACTCCATGGACAAATATGCATGTATTTGCCATGGATAACAAAATAAATAACAAGAATTAAATTGTTAGCCAACGAATCGAAGAAATTAATTAACAAGAATTAAAACCTCGAATGGTACGCGTGTCAAATGGCCATAGACTCAAAACCCACTGATATTAGGACCTTCTTAACATCATTTTACCACAGAAAATTAAGCCTCATGGGCTGATTTAAAATCGGGTTATAAATCTATCAAAAAACGCGTTTTTAGGCCATTTTACGGGTACCGAACAAGTAAACAATTGATGTATGCATAAAAAATGACCATGGGATGAAAAAGTCCAGATCTTAAGACCTTAAATAGGTCGACATATTCAGAAAATATGAGCCCTAGGGGCTGTTTTAAAGATATACCTTTAAATCCATTAAAAACATGCGTTTTTGGTCATTTTTATGCATACTAGATGATCATATGACATCATATGATGGCTCGTGATACCACTATAGGTGATGTTTAATAGAATTAACAATATAAAAATATAAGCACAGCGGAAAAACATCACCAACAAGGATCCATATAGCCATATGATCAATCAAATAAATAAAACACATAAGTTATACCTTTGTAGCGTGATCCGGGTATGATGCGTGGTTTTGCGACCTCACAACAGGTTTTACCTCTCGAGGGATCTCAAGAGGCTTGCAATCCCCACCAGGCAGTGTACCTGACCGATGTAGTATAGTGTAGTGGCAAGTACCGGGGGATTGATCGTTCTCTAGGGGAATAGTGTCGTTAGGATTGAAAAACTACTCTAATAGGTCTAAGGGTGAGGGAAGATTCTTTTTGTATTTTTTTATATTTTTATAAAAGCAAGTAAAATCTCGGGTTTGAAGGAGTGGGCGGAATTAGTTGCTAGTCAACTAACCCAAATAACTACAATTGCAAATAAAATAAAATAACTAAAAATAAAAAGGTTGTGGAACTTATATGGAGAGAAATGTGTTTACTTAGATTTTCTTACTCCCTAACTATCTTTTACCGGTTGATTAGTGTGTATTAATTGCGTGGATGACGGGTGTATTCCTTAATACCAATCGTGGGGTGGCGTACGTACTTCCCCAACTCTACAAGCTCCTACTTCACTCCTATGTCGAGCCGGCTAAGAAGCTCCTAACATGGGATCACTAGAATTCGCTCATGCATTAAATACAACCATAAAAACCTTAGTACGCATTGGTTCATGTTTCTTAAGACGTTCAAGCAAGTTACCGTATAGGAGGTTAGCCAGTTTTCTTAAGCCTAACATCGATAAACAATCATCCAATACAATTAATAACACACCAACAACCAATAATCAATAGTTAGGTTTCAATAGATCTAAGCAAACACAAGATAAATCTAGCCTAGCATGTTAAATAAAAGACAAGAACAAGATATAATCAAACAACACATAGACATATTAAATGATTAATTGATTACTTATCTTCAATTGAACATGGGAGATCCAAGGGTATAAAACCCTTAAAAGTAGCAGAAAAATCGTCTTAGGGTTTCTCCTCACAAAGTTGCACACAATGACTAAAAATTATGAGAATATATATAGAAAATCAGATCTGACGACGTCACGTTATAGAGCTGACGCCGTCACCTCGCCGCGGTTAGGGTTTCTTGATGGCCTTCTTGACGCCGTCCCCTTTTAATCATCCAAAATCCTCTCTGGCGCGTCAAGGGTTGACGGCGTCACAATGGTGCTTGACGCCGTCACAGGTACTTTTCGAGCCGATTTTGAGACTTTGTCGTTTTCTTCACTTTTATGCTCCAAAAACGTCCAAAATGCTTCCTTTTTCCAAATTTCTTCTCCAAAGTACCTAAAATGACAAAAGGAACGATTTAGGGCAATATTTGATCAAATAAATACGATTTAGGGCTTAAATGACCCCCTAAAAGCGGTACACTTTTTGCTTCATCAAATACCCTTACACTTGAGATTTGCTTGTCCTCAAGCAAATGCGCTTTTATTCTAATCAAAATACAAGTTAGGGGTCATTTAACGCTAATATAAAAGTAATTTCAACAAATAGTCGTTCCACTTTAATCATAATAAGCACGGAGATTACAAACTAGCACCTCACAAGTAGTGTTTAGATACTCACATCTCTCAGGTGTCATAAAAGTATATCTCATAAATGAAAATGAATAATATCTCTCACTACCTGTCATAGCAAATAGATTACCATAGGCTTGGGAAGGATCAAAAACCTCCTCCACTAGGCGTAAGCACCTAAGATAAACTATCAAAGAGGGCTTTTAAACGGGTTATAACGTTAGGTGTAGGGATATGATAAACACGGTTTTGTTGGATAAAGGATATTTTACTGGTGGCGAGTTAAAGATCTTGATTAATTACATGTACAATATGGCGTTGCTAAGCCAAGACTAGACTCGACTTAAGCTAATGAAAAAAAAAATAACAAAAAGATAAAATAAACAAAAAATGAAACGGGATGGTAGTCCGTATGTTTTTTTTTTTTTTTTACCTTTTTTTTTTTTTTTTTTTTTTTTTTTTTTTTTTTTTTTTTTTTGCATACACTCTTGCCCTACCATCCAAAATAATACATCGTAGGGGGGTTGTATCCCCCTTACACTTGAACTTTTAAATAACTTTACAATTAACTATTCTAATGACTCAAATTAAGATAATCGATACACTTGGAGTACTTTTAAAATATTTAGCACATATGGGGGTAATAATGTTGTTCTTCCCCATTACTCCATTACACTAGTACTTTACCCATGAGTCCCAATCGTCCAAAAACAATATGTACAAGGATATGACTCGACTTAGCAACCATGTAATCAATTAGATAATCAACTTGGGGTTTAAACAAATGTTGTCACAATAATGCACTAAAAATGAGTGCATACAAGGTAGGCTAAGGCGATTTGGGTGTACATTTAAGTGGGGTGTAAACAAATTCTTACTTTAAGTAAAATGCTTAAAGTTAGAAACGAAAAGATAGGCTCTGAGGAGTGTACTAGGGGTATCGTGTACTAAAAATGAGTACAACGCAAAGGGTGTGGGAGAATTACTTGACCAATATAGCCAATGTAATTATAACAAAAACACAGGTGTAAAACAATGGGTTAATCCTAATGCCTCTTATCATGTAGTAAATCTAACTACACGAATGTAGTCTCACTTGTGGCCTCGGAATGGTCCTAACGCAAGTTCTAGAATCTAAGTGCTACCGGTACACACATCATAGCATAAATGCTTTTCCTACCAATTCTAGGGGCGAACCTCACATATTTGGGGGTGGAAAATTTTTTAGTGGTACGGTTTTGTGCTAGTCATATAACTCCTATCCGTGAGACGCTCATTAAGACCAAAGTTTCACTCCTATATGTTGTAAAAAATTTTAAATTTGGCACTAAAATTGCCTTAACAGGTATTTCTCTCAATTTTATTACACATCTACCATTAAACAAACGAAAAATCAAGCGTAATAGCATTCTCTAAGGTATCGTATTTTACCCCCCCCCCCCTTACACTTAAGATGAACATTGTCCCCAATGTTCAAATAACAAGATGTAAAAGTAAATAAGGTAAAAGAATGAAATCAAATACTCCCCTGATTCGCTCGGTGGATAAAGAGGTAACATGGTTAGATCTTCTTCCAAGGTAATGTTGAAGCTTCAAGACTAAAGCAGCGCCAAAAGCTAGATTCCACATACATCTCCTTGTCCAAAATAACCTGTTAAACCTGAGAAAACAAACACGAAAACCTGCATAACATCGGCGGGATAAATCTGTATAAGGATATAATGCTTGTGGAATGATTATTTTGCAGATTCCTGGAGTTTATAAGTTAGAGATTTAATAAAGCATTTTATGATTCCGGAAGAAAAACAAAACTTTCAAAAACAAAAATTCCAGAAAACTGTTCCTGACGCCGTCAGACTGGGGTCTGACGCCGTCAGAAGTGATCTGACAGATTTTTCATGTTAAGTTTCCGAAAAATTTCTGGAAAAACTCAATCCTTATTTCCTGGAAATCCTGCAAAATATCATTATGACTCGATAGAAGCATTTGACTCAAACAATTACTAATATGTATGTTAATTTAATATTGTTATGATTCATGTTCATTTGTTCTAATAAACCGATTTGGATTTCCCTTACACTTATCTTTTGCAAAATACCTTTATATGTAGTTAAGACGAAGTTAAAAAACAAAATAAAGCATTTTCACAATTTAGTTTCGAACATGAATCAATAATAATAAAAATTAAACATACATACGGAAGCAAATAAAATCAAACAAACAAATAAATAAACACACAAAGCAAATAAAGCTTGGGTTGCCTCCCAAGAAGCGCTTTTCTTTATTAACGAGTCTTGTAGCTAGACTCAAAGTCCTCGTACATTACGTGACTCCATCATTGGTCACGGTTTCTAGGCCATTCTCATGTCCGGTTTTATATTCCGGTCCTAATTTCAAACAATCCTTGTAGAAACCGGATATCCTTTCCATAACATAGTCTACTCCTTTACTTCTATCTCCATCATTCCTATAGTAGACTACTTGCTTAAGCTCCTTCTCAACATTTGACAAGTGTTGGAATTGCTCTATCTTATATGGCATTTGGTAGTTTACCTCATCGGTCTCATCCTTAAATCTAACTATCCCTAAGAAATGTTCATAAGTCATTCTAGAGACCTTAACAAATGGTTTTCCAAAAACTACTTGAGTTAAGCATGCATCGACTATTGGGCGGATATCTTCTACAATTACAAAGTCGGTGGCATAGGTGAAGTTTCCTACATAAACCGGTAATCCCTTAACTCTTCCCGTGAAGTTACTCATCCAACCCTTATCAGGGAGCATCCTATACCCAAGTTGATTTTTCATTATCAAGTTGTAGTGGGCTCTAGTCATGATGTTTATGGGCGATCTAAGGTCGATGTAAGCTTTCCACACATGTAAATGTCCGATGTTGCATGGTATGTTGAGATTAGAAGGGTCGCCCATTTCTATAATTGGTCTACCTAGGAAGTATGGTGTCTCGGGGTCATCGAATAAGTCTGTATGATATGCGCGCTCTTCCTTAGTGGGTAGCCTATTGGAGTAGTCCTCATCATCATCATCTACTTTTTCAATCTCACTTTTCCTAACTTCTTTATCAACCTCGACTTTCTTAACCTCATCCTCAGGTTCACTATTATCCTCATTCCTATCAATTGGTTTAATAGTAACAATATTGACGAAGTGGACATGTTTGGATGAAGAGGGGTCTTTTACTTGGGGTCCGCTATTTGTGTTCCTAGCGTCCTTATGTGGAGGTGATAGCACTTGGTTATTGAGGGCTTTCAATAAGTTGTCAATTTTATTGGTCATCTCCGTTTGTTGTTGATTGAATTCGGATTCGAATCTAGCTATCCGAGCTTCTTGAGATGCCATAAATTTGGACATCAATCCTTCAAGATTATTGGTACTACCATAATTGTTGGAAGGATTGTTATTGAAAGTACGGTTTGGGGATGAACCGCTTGATTGGAAACGATTAGGTGGGTTGGAAGAATTGGTTTGTTGTGCGTTTTGGTTTTGTTTCCACCTAAGGTTTGGGTGATTTTTCCATGAGGGGTTGTATGAATCACCGTAGGGGTTTGGCTCGGGTTTGAAAGTGTACCACTTTTCTCCCGCTCCGTCGGTACGCGAGGATGAGTAGTCCGCAAAAGCTTGTTCGGGGAGTTCCACGCAATCACGAGTGTCGTGGGGACCACTACATAATTCACACGAAGAAGTGATTTTATTCACTTGGCTTGAAGGTTTAGGAGCCTCGTAGGATTTCATAAGAAACTTGACTTGGTCTTCAAGTTCTATGATCCTACGGTCGGAAGTGCTTGAATTGTTCGAAGGCAAAGATATTGCCTTGACCGTTTTATTCAAATCACGGGGATCATTCCAACTTTCGTTGTCATAAAGAGCAAGATCTTCCAGGAGAGCCCATGATTGTTCCGCACTTAGATCACGTAGCTTACCACCGGCCGATTGGTCAATGGTTTGCCTCGTGGAGAGATTGATGTGGTCATAGAAGATTTGGACTTGGAGCCAAAGTTCTATGCCATGGTGAGGGACTTTTTGGAGTAAGTCCTTGAATCGAGTCCATGCCTCGTAGAGGGTTTCGCCTTGACGTTGTTGGAACATCAAGATATCATTCATTAGCTTGGTAGTTCTTCCTGGTGGGAAAAACTGAGCGAGGAAACGAGTGGTGAGATCATCCCAAGAGGTTATGGATCCTGCGGGTAGACGCTCTAGCCATTGACTAGCTTGGTCCCGCAGAGAGAATTGAAAGAGACGTAGTCGGGTCGTCTCTCGAGTGACAACATCAAGGTCTATGGAATCAACGATTTTGAGAAAGTCCTTGAGATGTTGATTAGGATCTTCGGAACGAAGTCCATGGAATGCGCATCCGCTTTGTACCAACCGGATGGTGTCGGATCGCAAGGGAGTGACATTGGCTCCTTGAGTGAGCTCAATGGTGTTTCGATAGCCATGATGGCTAGGACGAGAGTAGTCACCTAAGGTACGGGCTCTAGGAGGTGGGTGTTGTTGTGGTGGTGGGTTGTTGGGATCGAGGATATTACCACCTTCCATGATGTCGGATGGTAATGGTTACGAACAAAGAAACGAAGAAAAAAGATAGACTAAAGAAAACCTAGAAAAATAAAATAAAAATCTCACTAGAAAGGAATCTAGTGAGTAGACCTAATAAAATAAAAATTCAACCTAAACAATAACTATTCCCCGGCAACGGCGCCAAAAACTTGATGCGTGGTTTTGCGACCTCACAACAGGTTTTACCTCTCGAGGGATCTCAAGAGGCTTGCAATCCCCACCAGGCAGTGTACCTGACCGATGTAGTATAGTGTAGTGGCAAGTACCGGGGGATTGATCGTTCTCTAGGGGAATAGTGTCGTTAGGATTGAAAAACTACTCTAATAGGTCTAAGGGTGAGGGAAGATTCTTTTTGTATTTTTTTATATTTTTATAAAAGCAAGTAAAATCTCGGGTTTGAAGGAGTGGGCGGAATTAGTTGCTAGTCAACTAACCCAAATAACTACAATTGCAAATAAAATAAAATAACTGAAAATAAAAAGGTTGTGGAACTTATATGGAGAGAAATGTGTTTACTTAGATTTCCTTACTCCCTAACTATCTTTTACCGGTTGATTAGTGTGTATTAATTGCGTGGATGACGGGTGTATTCCTTAATACCAATCGTGGGGTGGCGTACGTACTTCCCCAACTCTACAAGCTCCTACTTCACTCCTATGTCGAGCCGGCTAAGAAGCTCCTAACATGGGATCACTAGAATTCGCTCATGCATTAAATACAACCATAAAAACCTTAGTACGCATTGGTTCATGTTTCTTAAGACGTTCAAGCAAGTTACCGTATAGGAGGTTAGCCAGTTTTCTTAAGCCTAACATCGATAAACAATCATCCAATACAATTAATAACACACCAACAACCAATAATCAATAGTTAGGTTTCATTAGATCTAAGCAAACACAAGATAAATCTAGCCTAGCATGTTAAATAAAAGACAAGAACAAGATATAATCAAACAACACATAGACATATTGAATGATTAATTGATTACTTATCTTCAATTGAACATGGGAGATCCAAGGGTATAAAACCCTTAAAAGTAGCAGAAAAATCGTCTTAGGGTTTCTCCTCACAAAGTTGCACACAATGATTAAAAATTATGAGAATATATATAGAAAATCAGATCTGACGGCGTCACGTTATAGAGCTGACGCCGTCACCTCGCCGCGGTTAGGGTTTCTTGATGGCCTTCTTGACGCCGTCCCCTTTTAATCATCCAAAATCCTCTCTGGCGCGTCAAGGGTTGACGGCGTCACAATGGTGCTTGACGCCGTCACATGTACTTTTCCAGCCGATTTTGAGACTTTGTCGTTTTCTTCACTTTTATGCTCCAAAAACGTCCAAAATGCTTCCTTTTCCAAATTTCTTCTCCAAAGTACCTAAAATGACAAAAGGAACGATTTAAGGCAATATTTGATCAAATAAATACGATTTAGGGCTTAAATGACCCTCTAAAAGCGGTACACTTTTCGCTTCATCAGGGTAACACCACCAATATCACCACCACGTTGGGATGCAAGAAACCAAAAGATCAATAAGGTTGATCTTCTCTAAGTGTGAAACACACTACACGTCACCGTATGCCAATGGATGCTAGTCCCGTAACTACCGTAACCTTTCTAGTCTTCTTTGAATAAGCAAGATACAAAGAAGAGAAGATCAAAATGAAAACCCTAGGTTTTCCTTTGTGTTTTGCCGTACAATATGGAGAGAGGAGAGGAGAGGAATTAGGTAACTACAAATTTTAATTATGAGGATATTATGGTGATATTATGGAGATAATATTTTCCATAAAATTCAAACAATCCCTTCTCTTTTGCACCATCAAGGCCGGCCACCATATGGGCCATAAATGGGCTTCCCATTTGTTTTCAAGTCCAATAGACTAAGTCCACTACTTAGTCATTAGAAGCCCAATAGCGGTTCCTAGTTACTTACGGTTATTTATATATCGTAAATACGATAAACACGATATATAAAGTGGCACCTCAGTGTATATGTGTGTGACCCCATAGGCTCACATATGTCTAGCCATATAATTAGTCATTATGACAAGAGCATACTCCAACACATTTTTGTGTGGTGGTAGAAGGTGGTGGTGGTGGTGGAGGGTGGTGGTGGTGGTGATAGTTGTGTGGTGGTAGTGGGTGGTGGTGATGAGAACTCAAAATAAAATCAATAGTAAACTGCAAAAAATGTCCATGTAGTAGGCAAGGGTAAATTAGTCATTTCACATGACCACTAAGGGGAAAAGTTAACGAGCGTTAGCAAAAATGGGGGATTTAGCGGGTCAAGTGCATTTCTCGCAAAAAAAAACCAAACGTTAGGTACACAGCTTGCTTAATTTTTCGCTTAAGGACATTTCTCGCGAAAATGGCAAAGTTTAAAGACATTTTTGCAGTTTACTCTATTTTTTATTTGTCACAATTTGTGATTTTTTTCCAAGTATAGAAAGGGCATATATGGAATCACAGTTAGATGAATATGACATCAATAAAGTCTAGTTAAACATAGAAAGAAAGTGAAAATCAAATGCTAAGTATCATGTGCCATGAGGGCTAAATATATACAGTATTTTATTTCTTTTAATTTTTTTTTTCTCTCTTAAATCCAAATCCAAATCCAATTCCTACTCCTAATCCTAAATCCACCTACAAACCAAACCGGCCCTAATTAACTCATTCATTTGAGAGCCACAAGCCCACAAACGCATTTCCCGCCAATTTCGCTACGGCTCCCTATGAACCACACCACCGTCTTCCTTTCCCCTTTCCGATCACCCACCCCTCACCAACACAACCTCACCACATGCTAACCAATCTCCGAAAACTCACCACCACCCTCCCCCACCGCACACTTTCACATATATCACACTCCACAAATAACAATAATAAACCCAACACCATCTTACCACAAATCACCACCTTAATAAAACACCCAGGCTTCACACAAAACCCCCTCCTCAAAACACTCACCTCCCACCTCTCCCCACACTCCGCCTGCCACGTCATCACCCATCTCCCCACCCCTCATCTCGCCATCACATTCTTCACATTCATCACACAACACTCCACTTACTGTCACCACATAGACCATAAACTCCACTTGCTAAAACTAATCTTTTTTAACACAAACTCATACACAGTACTTTATAACTGTCTCATCACTTTCCTTAAACACCATCGTTTCGAAAGCGTAAACGATGGGTTTAAGGTTGTTACCTTTCTTGAGGACTTGGTAGATTATGGGTTTAAGGTGAGTTATCCGTGTTATAATGCGATGTTGGTGTGTTTGAGTAAGATGGGAAATATGGGTTTAGTGGTTTTTAAGGTTTGTGAAAAGATGGTTAAGGATGGGTTTGTTTTGGGTGTGGTTGATTATAGGACGGTTGTTAACGCGTTGTGTAAGGATGGGTTTGTGAGAGAAGGAGAGATGTTTGTTACGCGTGTTGTGAAAGAGGGGTTTGGTGTGGATGTTTATGTTGCGAGTTCGTTGGTTTTGGGGTATTGTAGGATTGGTAGGGTGAATGAGGCGTGGCGGGTGTTTGATGTAATGTGTGAGAGAGATGAGTGTGGTGTGAATGAGGTGACTTTTACGGTTTTGATACACGGGTTGTGTGAGAAGGGTATGGTGAGTGAGGCGTTTGGATTGAAGGAAGAGATGGGAGTGTATGGGTGTAGGGCGACTACGAGGACTTATAGTGTTTTGATTAAAGCGGTTTGTGATATGGGGTTGATTGATAAGGGGTTGTGTTTGGCTGATGAGATGGTGAAAAAGGGGTGTGAGCTGAATGTGCATACTTTTACGATATTGATTGATGGGTTGTGTAAAGAAGGTAAGATTGATGAGGCGAATGGGATGTTTAGGCGAATGGTGAAAGACGGGTTGACTCTTGGTACGGTTACGTTTAATGCTTTGATTAACGGTTATTGTAAAGAAGGGAGAGTTGTTTCTGCTTTTGAGCTGCTTGCAATGATGGAGAAAAGAAACAGCAGGCCGAATATACGGACATATAATGAACTTATGGAAGGTTTGTGTAGAATTGGTAAGCCTTATAAAGCGATGACATTGTTGAGAAAGATAATTGACAATGGGTTGCGGCCCGAGAGACTAACTTATAACATTTTGGTTGATGGGTTTTGTAAAGAAGGTCATCTCGATATGGCTTTTAGGATACTAAAGTCAATGGACACGCTTAACCTTGAATCTGATGGATTTGCTTATACAATGCTTATTGATCGGCTTTCCAAAGAAGCAAAACTGGAGCAAGCAAATGGGCTATTGAGTGTAATGATTAAAAAGGGTATCGAGCCAGATGAAGTGACGTTTACTGCTCTTATTGACGGGTATTGTAAAAATGGTAAATTGGAAAATGCGGTTATTCTTCTTGATAAAATGGTCCAATCAAATAATCTTACTTTGACTGGTCCTCATATATTTAACTCAGTGATCGATGCTTTCATTAAAAATAAGAAATCGGGTCAAGAAAATGCAATGTTAGGGAAGATGTTGAAGCATGGCATAACGCCTTCTGTGGTGACCTACACAATTTTAGTTGACGGGTTTTGCCAAACAGGTAATATTAAACGCTCTTTAGAAGTGTTTGAATTGATGAAGCATTGCAAGTGTCCTCCCAATGTTTACACATTCACGGTTTTGATTGATGGGTTCTGTCAGAATGGTAGATTGGAAGAAGCCATGAAGCTTCTTCAAACCATGTACAATACGGGTGTAACTCCAAACGTAATTACGTATACTATATTAATAAGAGCTTATATTAAATTTGGTGATTTGGAGTGTGCATTTGAAATCTTGAATGATATGGTAAATAACAAGTGCCAACCAAACTCTGAAACACTTTATGCGTTGCTTGAAGGTTTAATTCTCTCTAAAAGTATTACCAGTGGTTCGTTGACTGTGTTTAAAGAGACGGGAGCTACCCATTTTGTTGAATTCCTACAGAAATCCAAGAAACATGGTGTTCGGGATTCAGATATTTATAGTTTTTGGATTACGGGGCTGTATAAAGTGGGACGGATACTTGAAGGTGATGAATTGGTTCAAGAAATGGTGAAGAATGGCTATTTTCCCCAAGTCTCTGTGTGTTCTCAGATTGTGGAACATTTGTGTAGTGTGGGGAGGTACGGTGATTGTGTAAAGTGGATGAAACTGATGTTTGATCATGGAATTATGCCATCTTTTGCATCATATTGTTCTATAGTTCTTGGTCTTCGAAAGGAAGGAAAGGTTCATGAAGTGCAAGATTTGCTGGTTGATCTTTTATGCAAAGCTGGTGTTGAGGATATAGACGGAGTGATAACATACGTGGAATCCATGATGAGTTCTGATGAACATGATGAATGCCTTGAGCTTCTAAAAGTTGTTGAAGATTTGAACCAGCAAGAGAGACCAGTAATCTAGCTAGATTCAGGTATGTAGGCTACCTGTTCATATGTATAGTGTGAATAGACATTGCAATTCTACATTCAGAGATGGGTGTTTGGCATAGGGTTTTGGAAGCGATACTCTAGCTATTGCATTTTTAGTCGCAGACCATCAATTTCTAGTGTTTGGGATTGAAATTGATTCTTTTTATCTTATTGTTTTCGATTATCACTTTAGAAGTAGTTCCAACAAACTGGTTCAATTTACATGTTTTAGCCATTTAATGCAACATACTTATCATTTAGAGTAAACGTCATAAATCGTCCCTGTGGTTTACCGGTTTTAATGAAAATGGTCCCTGAACTTTTTTCCCGGATCCAGTCCCTGTGGTTTACACCCGTTACGGGTTTGGTCCCTTGACCGGGTTTTCCGTCAGTTGACCATTAATTCTTGTGACGTGGCTAATATGTGGGGGTAGTATAGTCATTATATATCTCCTTCTTCTTTTTAACCCTTCTCCTCCTTCTTTTACACCACCTGCCATCACCATACAAAAACCCAGTTATCAAAATCCACACATACAAAAAAAAAAAAAAAAGCAAATCTCGATCCAAAGCAAATCATGATGGTTTTTTTTATCATCTTTTGGGTGGCAGTGGTGGGGATGGCCATATTGGATACCTTTAAGTTACCATCATGATTTGCTTTTTTTGATCACTAATCACGTGCTCCATCATCTTTTCCTCGTTGAGTAGTGAAGAGGGAGACAAGAGACAGCTTTTGATAAAGGAAATGCCATGGGCAATTTAGGTAGTACGTCACTCCTTTCTCATTTTTGTTTCATGTTCTTAACATTAAAAAAATGAGGTCAAGATTCGCTCACATGTGAACCAGTTTTTGTGGTTAATTAGTGCAATAGATTTAGGCGCTTTGCTCAGAAAGTGTTATATAACACTCGATTATATCAGTTTCCATGGCTAACACATTGATTTTGTTAAATCGATTTTAGGGTTCTTATCAAGAAATTGGGGGTTTTTAGAATTAGTGGTTGTTTTTTAACAATTGTGTTAGGGGTTTGGTTCGGAAATCTCTCCTGAACACTCGAACATGTTAAATTTCATCTAAAACGATTTCAAAAATTGTTAATTGAATGATTAGGGTTTCGAATGAACAAGGGTAGATTTCTGAATTTTGTTGTTTGTTTGTTGAAATTGTTACAAGGGTTTTACTCTAGATAGTGTTAGGAACACTCGGTTGTGATCAATCCGTTATGATCATCTTTTGGGTGGCAGTGGTGGTGATGGCCAATGGTTAGTGGTGGTGGTGGCCGGAAGTTGGTGGTGGTGGCCGGAAGTTGGTGGTGGATGAAATTTCCGGCGAGTGTCCAGGTGGTAAAGATCCTTTTTGGTTGTTAAGGGTATTTATGTCATTTCGGCAATATATAATGGCCAACTGACGGAAAACCCGGTCAAGGGACCAAACCCATAACGGGTGTAAACCACAGGGACTGGATCTGGGAAAAAAAAAGTTCAAGGGACCATTTTCGTTAAACCCGGTAAACCACAGGGACGATTTATGACGTTTACTCTTATCATTTATTATCAAATAATGCAATTTTGTTGCATTAAGGGTAAAAATTGTCGAGTATGCTGCATCAAAAAGTTTTATATTTTGTTGAGAAATGATAATCATGTTCCATTAATCGGTTAGAACAGTAGGTTGCATAATACCAGTACTGTACATTGCATTTTCTTGTAGTTTGCTTTTCACTAGATGTTTAAGATTAACAGCATTTAGAGGCACTTCACACCTATGAAGCACGCGATGTATTCAAAGACCTTTATGCGTTCATTATTAGGCACACATAGTTTACATAATCTAAAAGCATGGGGAATTCAGATTGCGGAATATCTTGCTACAGGACGATGTCTTGTGTAAGAGCCTGCAAGTTCTCAACCAAATCTGTTATATAGTTGCTCTGTATCTCATTATTCTGCAGGAACTCTTTCCATTTCTTGTGGTTTTCTCTTATCGATTTGGCTGGTTCTTTTTCGGTCTCCATCATAACACTTTTCACAGCCTCAAAAACATCGTCTTTCCCGAAATACCCATCTTCATCTCTTCTATACACTTCCATTCCAACCCTCCACTCCAACTCTATCAGTTTAGAATTAATGAACTGGTCACCCTTTAATGGCAGCATCACCAGTTGACAGTCATTCACCAGACCTTCTATAACCGAGCTGAAACCAGCATGGGAAAGGTAGCACCCCACACTTTCGTGCGCCAGGATGTTTCGCTGCTGTACCCACCCTGAGTGTACAATGCCTATATCCTTGACTCTTTCTAGGAACCCTTGTGGCAGTGTCCTTTCTAGCTGATCTGAGCTATTGAGGTTTGTTGGAAAATTTAGAATCAGGAAGAAAGGAAGACCTGTGAGTTCCAATCCTAAAGCTAATTCTTTGATCTGATAATCTGTCAGAAAAGTCTCGCTCCCAAAAGAACAGTATATCAAGGATTTGTTTGGGAACTGGTTCAACCAGTTGGCCCATGTGTCTTCTAGTTGGCCTGTATGTGGCTCAGGAACCACCGGACCAATTAGAAGAACTGGTTTTTTGAACTGCTTGCTAAAGTAATCTATATAGGGTCCTTCCATTTCTGTGCATGACTTAACGAGTATAGCATTGCAGCCATCCAAACATGTGATGAAGCGGTCTATTACGCTTGGAGTACCATGGAAACTTTTGAATATGTACGTATAATCTTGAGCTTCAAAAGTTTTTAGATGGATGGTTTTTGGGAACCCAGGTGGATGTTTTTTTATTTCTTCTAAAGTTTGTGATGCATTGTGACTAAGCCTCGAGGGAACGATCAGAAATGAGGTGGCAATCGTCATAAAAACAGAGAAACAAATGGTTTGGATGCCAAGCTCACACGCCATACGTGGCAGCCACCATTGAGCAAAGTCGAAGAACACAAAATCAGGTTTGAGGTGTGTTAGTAAAGTCTTGATTTGTGGTTGCATGAGGTCTAAGGCGACTTTGAGGAGTTCAGCACCTGCTGGTGAGGTGTCAGCAGTGCACTCCACTCCCTTAGGGAGGCCATCCACATGTGGCAGAGTTAGAGGGATGATTTGCGTGGTGGTGGTGATGGGGTTGAGCATGGATTTGATACGGTCAACACTGGCGGAAGCAGCTAAGAAAGAAATCTTGATACCAGGATAGGAGGATAACTTGTTAGATAGTTGCACAAAAGGACTAATGTGACCAAGCGCAAAGAAAGGGAACATCACTAGGTGAAGCTCTTTATCTTTTCCATTCATAGACATCTTTCTCTTGATGTCTTTATGGGGTCTCATGCCCCATTTATAAGAGTAGTAATATTAGCCAAACATTTTTTAATTATTAACTAAGAAAAAGAAGATTGGAGGTTTAATTTTTTATGGTAAAGAGAATACTATATTAACCCTGAGATTTCATGTGATCAATGTATGTTAAGGAATACAATAAATAATTATTGAGTGGCGTCATAGGAAATCTTTACTAAATCTTAATTATTGTGGAGATCAATGATTGATCTGTTTTTGTAATGGTCTTTAAAAGTTTAAATGATACATGGTGTTTATAATCTTAATTAGTACACTATTTTATTGTTTATAATCTTAATTATTGTTTTTAAGAAAGTGGCTTTGTTGAAGGGTTTTTTTTAGATTACTATGCTTCTATTGTGAACTATTGCTAAGGCTGATGTTTAAACAATAGTTGTTTTTTCTACACATCTTTGTCTTTAATGTTTGGCGTTAACTTACTGATAGTTTTAGCTTAATGCTACCAGGAATACTTTAGACCATGAGCCATTAGTTTAAGGCTATTTAGTTTCCCTATACTATGTAGGTTGTTTTTGCATATTTAATTTGGATAATCGGTTGCTTGGCTATGATGATTCTATCGGCTGGTACGTCTTAGTTTTGGAATGGCGCAAACTGAAGCGCATAAAATGCAACCATGCTTTGTTGACAACACCGTATCTGAGCCAACTCAGAAATTACACGAGTTTTGCAACAAGAGACATTGGCCAAAAGCCGCTTATAAGTATAAGAGGTGCATTTTGATATTGCCATAGAGTACAATACTTACAAGTTAAAACAATCTTTAGTCTCATTTTTTCGGTTTCACTTGCAGAGTTACAGTTGATATGGTCCCGTTTACGATAGAAGATATACATCATTAGTTGAAAGTGATGCTTCAAGTTGTGTTTTTATAGTGTCGGGAGCATAGAGGTCTAGAATAAAGGATGCTGCGAATTCTGCAGTGTAGTCGATGTTTAGTGCTTTGCAAAAACCAAACGAGAAACATCTGATGCTTCACAAACAGTTGGATGAGGTATACAAAATATTTACAATATCTGAGTCGGGCCATAAATATTCTTGGTGCAATTATTAATCGACTGTTTTCTTTTTTATTAAAAAAAGGACCTGAAGAAGAAGAGGAAGTCCGCCCGAATGTTGGTTCAAGAGGAAAAAGATACTGGTGAATCTGAGGTTTCGGATACCCAGTTAGAGGAAGCATACAATAAATTTAAGATGGATAGGAATGACGATGATGATTCAGACTAGGATGAGTGTTTGGGTTTGCCGCGAAACTTTACTTCAAAGGATGATTTGGCCACGTTCCAACACACATAGGGGTCACTGAATACAGTCGGCAAAAACTTTAAGTCATAAAATGCAATCGTATTTTGTACCTAATACGGTATCTAAACGCAACCATAAATATTCTTGGTACAATTACAAATAGAATGTTCTCTTTTGTATTCAGCCTATACAAGAAATGTCGACTGGACATAATAATGTTCGGGTGAGGCGGATGGAAGAAATCGATATAAAGCTGTATGACGTATGGAGGAGGGTTTTCGTTATAAAGTTGACGTATGGATGAGGGTTTTTGTTATAAAGTTGTCCAGATATAAAGTTGCATGACGTATAGGGTCCTTTCATTTCTGTGCATGACTTAACGAGTAAGCCGTCCAAACATGTGATGAAGCGGTCTAATGCGCTTGGAGTACCATGGAAACTTTTGAACATGTACGTATAATCTTGAGCTTCAAAAGTTTTTAGATGGATGGTTTTTTGGTGGAGGTTTTTTAATTTCTTCTAAAGTTTGTGATGCATTGTGACTAAGCCTCGAGGGAACGATCCGAAATGAGGTGGCAATCTTCATAAAAACAGAGAAACAAATGGTTTTGATGCCAAGCCCACACGCCATACGTGGCAGCCACCATTGAGCAAAGTCAAAGAACACAAAATCAGGTTTGTGGTGTGTTAGTAAAGTCTTGATTTGTGGTTGCATGAGGTCTAAGGCAACTTTGAGGAGTTCAACACCGGTTGGTGAGGTGTCAGCGGTGCACTCCACTCCCTTAGGGAGGCCGTTCACATGTGGCAGGGTTAGAGGGATGATTTAGATGGTGGTGATGGGGTTGAGCATGGATTTGATACGGCCAACATTGGCGGAAGCAGCAAGATAGGAGGATAACTTGTTAGATAGACAAAAGACACTGTGACCAAGCGCAAAGAAAGGGAACATCACTAGGTGAAGTTCTTTATCTTTTCATTCATAGTCATTTTTCTCTTGATGTCTTATATGGTCTCATGGCCCATTTATAAGAGTAGTAATATTAAACAAACATATATTTTCTAATTATTAAAGTAAGAAAAAGAAGATTGGAGTGGCGTGTTAAGTTGGTGAAAAATATCCCATTTTTCATAGGAAAATGGAAAAGCTGAAAATCCGTTTAGTCGCATTTTTTTCCAACAATTTAAAAAAAAAAGTGAAATTCTCACCTTTCAAATTTTAACTAGAAAAATGAAAACCAGAATCTACCCTTTTCCACTTTTTTCTCTTAACAAAAAAAAAAAAAAAGATTTTTCAATCTATCATTCAAGTATCTAATTATAACCCTAATCACCATTGGTAAAATCTCCACCTTACATTCTCGCCATCGCCGTCCACCGTCGCAATCTGAGGTAATCTTTTCAAAAAAGAAAAATATAACTCCGTTTCTAAACGGTTTTCAGAATTCTCAACTCTTCTTTAGAGAAATGAAAACCCGAATCTACCCTTTTCCACTTTTTTCTCTCTAACAAAAAAAAAAAAAAAAAAAGATTTTTCAATCTATCATTCAAGTATCTAATTCTAACCCTTATCTTCTCAAGGAATCTAGAAACAGAAAAACTAGAATTTTTTTTTACAACTAAACGCTACCTTAATTTTTATTGTAAAGAGAATACTATATTAACCCTAATATTTCATGTGATCAATGTGATTGGATGTTAAGGAGTACTATAATTAATTATGGGCAAATCGCATAAAAACGTACCCATCTTAGGTCCAATTTCAATTAAAGGTACCCTCTTTTTTTATTTTATTTTTATTCTTTTATTTTTTTATTTTTATTTTTTTTCTTCTCTCAATTTAAGGTGCCCGACTTATTTTTTGTTGCAATCCTAGGAAATTAGTAGGTTTCTAGTCACTTTTTATCTTTTATCCGGTTACCCCTAAACACTACAAAAAGTGCGAAACTTTTAAAAATGCCAACCATATCACTAAACACCAAACAACAACAACAACAAAACCCAATCCCGCCGGGGCAGGGTATGGGGGAGGTAGAATGTAGACAGATCGTACCCCTACCTCAGGATATCACTAAACACCAAACCACATCACTAAACACCAAACCAGTCAACAACATTGAAAAGTGCATAACTTTAAAAAATGCAGAACTTTAAACTTAAACAAGGTGCAGGTTTTTGAAATGTTAAAAAGTGCATAACTTGATATTAGATAATAGTCATTGTCTGCCATTAACATGAAACTAAAAAACTACATTGTCAACATGGGCTTACACAAAAGATGGGCTTGACAGCAAACTACATTGTCTACAAAATATGCCCCAACCCTAGAAAAAAAAAAAAAAAAAAAAAAAAAAAACCAAATTATCCTAACCCTACAAAACAAGAAAGGCTTTTTCAGGTGTAGTGCCTTCACCATTAACAGTTGGCATAGGTTTTTTGTTCCAATTCCTTAGCACTGATCTCTGAGATACCTTTCTTGTCCTCACCCTTTCAACTTCATCAACCTGCACATCCACTTCATCAGCCTGCACATCAACTCCATCATCCTCATCACTTTGTTCTTCATTTATCACTTCAACTTCAATTTCCTCCCACTGTTGTGGATCTGCTTCTAAAATTATTGCTACTTCCACATCTTCAAATAAAACTTCTACATCAGCTGGTTCTTCATGAATGGTTGGTTCTGCACAACTTGGTTCTGCATACTTCTCCTTTCCTTTGTTACTTGGCCTTGCATCTGGTTCTTCATGAATGGTTGGTTCTTCATTGAACTGTTGTTCCTACATTTTTGAAATTTAAATCAGTTGAGTCTTTACTAACAAAATCAATTATTTGAGTTTTTGACTTACATTTGCACAGCTTGGTTCTGCACCACCTTTCTTGCTTGGGCCTGTACCACGTTTGGTTGCTTGAGCCTGCACCACCTTTCTTTGTTGGGCCTGCACCAACTTTCTTGCTTGGGCCTGGTTTGTTACTTGGCCCAGCCTTTCTTTTTCTATTAGCTGGGACTCTAGCATTAACAGGATCCTCAACCAGTGGCCTACCTTTCTTCATAGGAATCTTCTCAGGTCTCAGGAGGAGGTGCCTTTTCATTTGTGCAAGTACTAGAATTATGACCTCTTTGGTGGCACTTTTTACAAGTCATGAACTTGGGAGCTTTAGCAACATGCTTCCTCAATTCACTCTTATCTTTTTTTCTTGCAACAGTGGGCCTTCCTGGCATTCTTCTTTCCACAGGTAAGTCCATCAGAATACATATAAGCTATAAAATATTATGACTATTAGTAATAAGAATTACCTTATGTCCATCAGAAATTAGTGCCACTCCAGTTCCATCATGTAAGTCAAGATCTTTTCTCAGAAACCTAAGAAACCATTCCCAATTTTCTGTATTCTCAACTTGTACCACTGCCCATGCAATTGGTAAATCTGGTTGTTGCCATCCCTTCCAACTGCTGCCAACAACTCACCTTGACATATTCCCTTCAAAAAACAACCATCTATGCCTATGATTTTCCTACACCCTGCTTTCCATCCTTCTTTTAACTGTCGTATACAAACATAATAGCTGCAGAACAAATGTTTTCCATCTGCCAAAGGATCTACTTGCATTGCCACAGTGCTGTCTCGGTTGGATCTTTTCAGTTCATAACAATAATCAACAAGTCTATCATATTGAGTACCAACATTTTGATTAAGTTGATAAAGTGCCATTCTTTTTGCCCTGCTACATTGGTGATGAGATACCTTAACTCTACTTTTTCATGACATATTCTTGAAGATCAACAACATTCATGTCAGGATTCATTCTTAACTTATCTTCAAATTGTTTAGCAATCCATTTTGAAGTTACTAGAGAACCCAAGTAATACTGCCTAGTACATGTATGTGTATCATGTAAAGATCTTATGTGAATTGTTTGCTCACCTCTCATCTTGACTGCTCTCATCCTAAATGAACACCTAGGTTTGTTTGTATCAACTGGAGGCTCTCCCTTCTTTTTCTTTTGATCTAAACCACATCGAACTAACAACTTTTTACTATCACTCTTTTCATACCATAATTGATACCCATTAGCAACTGAATAATATATCAAGCAATCTTTCAACTGATCAAAGCTTTCATATCTCTCACCCAAGATAGGCTTTTGTAGCTTCCAATGTGTATTGGGATCATGTATAATCCACTTCTCCGTGTCACTCATTTCATCATCTGAATCCCTCATAGGCATATCTCTATCACTCTCTACATCAGGCTCAACATATTTTCCCCCTTTTTCACTTTCTACATTCGAGAACATCGGATTAAACTCTTTTCCAGCCTCTTCTTCATTCTCACTTTCTAAAGGAACATTAAAATCATAGTCATCTAAGCCTTTTTTATTGATTTTGCACTTAGCTTTTTTCAGTCTAACTTGCATTAACTCCTCTTCACCCTCTGATAAGTGATCAACTGATGCAACATCACTATATCCTTCATCCATATCATCTAACCCACAATTCTCTTCTTCTTCATTGTCTATCCCACCATTAGTATAACTACTCAAATCCTCATTCTTATGACAAACTAATTCTACCATCATTTTCATTCCCAAATTTCACAAATTCTTTCAAATCATCATCACACCTGAGTATCCTAATTCCTTTTGCTAAAGACTTTTTTGTTCGGTTGTAATATATCTCAGTAACCACGGTATCAGTTGTTGTTGGAACATATTCAAACAGGTCTTCAAATTTGAAACAACTAACTTCGATATTATGCAAGGTGAGCTTTTTACCTTTTACATATGCCAATGGATACTGTGATGAACATCCATTGTAAGCAAAATCTTTGAAGATGAAGCCTCCATCCTGCAAACCAACATAAACAACAAATTAGGGTTTATGATTACCAATAAGTAAAAATGGATTAGGGAACCTTATTCATAAATAATCAAAGTTTGAATTAGGATATTGAATTGTATTTGGAAAGGATCAGGGATTACGATTGAAATGAAATGTATGTTTTTTTTGGTCTGTTGAAATGAAAATGTTGACTTTGGTTTTTGTTCAAAAGAGAAAATGACATATAAGATTTGATTTTGGTATTTGTTACCGGCAACCGAGCGAGCAGGTAAAAACTTCGTAGGATTGCAACAAAAAATAAGTCGGGCACCTTAAATTGAGAAAAAAAAAGACGGGTACCTTTAACTGAAATTGGACCTAAGATATGGGTACCTTTTTATGCGATTGAGTGAACATCATAGGAAATATTTACTAAATCACCCATAATATTTTCAAATTTGACTCATTTGATTGGACAAACATGGAAAACATGATGAGTTAATGTATTAAATTAAATATGATTATTACTCTAGTTGATATTATTGTAAGCAGAGAAGAGCTAATTAGTCTTCTTAACATATTTCTTTGTCTGTGTTCTTTGTGTTACTTTTTTTTTTGACATATTAAATAATGGAAGATGATTTTGTGTATTGTTTGAGGCATTATGTATATCTCAAATCAGTTTAAGTATAATAGTTTTCTTAAAGATATTACATTTGTATCTAAAAAGGGTTGAATTATTTATGATGATAAATTTCATATAAAATGAATTAATGTATGTTTGAATGTTATTTTTTCTTACAGATTTTTGTTTGTAAATGTGGGTTAAAAAACAATTGGTATTATTGATGAGATGAGGGGACATGGGTTTAAGATTGGGTAGCATTGTTACAGTACTCTTATGATGTGTTCAAGCAAGTTGCAAATAGGTTTATCAGTTTATAGGAGTACGTTGAATGATGTGTTTACGAGCTGCAGAAATGTGGGATTCTTGCAAGTTGTGAAATATTGGTTTGATATAGATGTTTGTATTTTGAATTCCTTGGTCTAGTGTTACTGTAGGATGATTGATCGTAATCAAGACGCTTTCCTAGACGGCTGTGGTGTAAATCAGGTGGCTTTCACGATTTTGATTAATTGGTTATGTGAATAGAGAGTGACTGAAGCGTTTCGATGAAAGGAAGAAATGGTTCTAAATGGATGCAGGCCGAGTACATGGACATAGAAGCGGTTTGCGAAGTGGCGTCGATTGATACGGCTATGTGTTTACTAGATGAGATAGTGAAAAAGAGATGAACCGAATGTTCATTGTTTTACAGTATTGATTGACGGGTCATGTGGGGAAGGTAAACTCAAGAAGGTGAAAGAATGTTTATAACATGACGAAAAATGGTTTGACTCCATAATGGATGCCTCAAGCTTCTAGAAGTTGTTGAAAAAATGAACCATCAAGAGACCAATAATCTAGTTAGATTAAGGTATGGAATATGGAGCCACATGTTTTAAGGTATACCCTGAATAGACATTGTAGTTCTGCATTCATTATAGGCGGTGTTTGGCATTGGGTTTCGAAACTGATTGTCTATTTATTGGGTTTCTAGCCGTAGATAATCAGTTTCTAGTGTATGGGTATAGTGAAACTAATTCTGGTTTCTTATTGTTTAGGGTCAATATAGTCAAATTTGGATTATAAATTTAGAACTAGCTGCAAGTCAGCAACTACTATTCCAAACCACCTATCATCACAACTTTAAACAACAAAACACAAATTGATTGTTCCAAACCACCTCACTATTTAAACCCATTACCAAACACCCTCATAGGACAAACTGCAAGACCAAAAAAAAAAACCATTCACGCTTTTTACCAGTATATTTAACATGTCTTTTTAGCCATTTAGTGAAACTTACTCTCCATTAATAATTAAAGTATGCTATATGTGTAATTAAAAGGGGCGTGTCGCATATATGGGCACAACTAGAGGTGGCAAAACGGGCGGGCACAGGCCAAACGGGCAAATTTTAATCCGGGCAAAACGAGCACGGGCCAAATCGGGCACGGGCCAAACGGGCGCGGACAAAAACGGGCAAATTATAATTCGGATCAAACACGCACGGGTCAAAACGGGCACGGGTCAAATGGGCTGTTTTGAAAAAACATTATTTACAAAATAAGACCCGGTAAAAGTAATACCCAAGTTGAGTATGTGATTTGTGAATATCATCATTCTTGCATCATATGAAGGCAATGTACAGACGCAAATTTAAGAAATAAATCTAAGAGTAAACTGCAAAATACATCCCTGTGGTTTACTGATCGCGCGTGAGTAGTATATATATATAAATATAGTATCGTGCACACGTGATACGTGGGAAATGACAAGTCAAACCTTTAGGAAAAGTCAAACTTGCAAAACCCGTGAATGTGATGTGTGTGATACCGGGCAAGTGTTAGGAATATGAATATTCAGCAGAAGACTCGGTCACCCCGAGTACTTATTAGATCATCATAGCTCGTAGGATTATCTGTAATATTATCAGTAGCTTAGTATTATTAGTATTAGTATTAGTAGTATCTATATTTGTGGAGTGGGTCGGGGCTTTCCCCACTGTCAGCTCGCTCCACAGTCCACTAGGGACGTAATATGTAGTAGTATATATACCCCTTCCCACACATGGGAAGGGTTGGACCTTTGAAGCTAATATTACACAAGTTTCTTTCTCTCACTAAAAGGCTCCCACTTCTCTCTAGAATTCTTACATAGTTCGATCCAAACAAGCCTCACACAAGTGATTCTTGCATTGTGAATACCCTACAATTGGTATCAAGAGCCATGGTTAGGTCCATGAGAGTTGGTATTCACGAATTTGTGTAGTTCTTGAGGTTTTCTTGTTGGATTCGACTTGTAGTTTTAGTTTTTTTTATTTTGTTTGTTTAGTAGCATAAATCTCATTTTGTACTTTGTTTAGTGATTAGAAGTTGTTTTTCTTTGTACTTTCTTGATTAAGATTAGTATTAGAGTGGTATTTAGTGTTTGGATTCACAGATTTAAGGCTCGTGTGGTGTTTGTGGGTGATTCGAGGGTTTTTCTTTCAAGAGTTCTTGGATGCGGTTTGTGTTGTTTGGACGATTCTTGAATGCGGTTTGTGTAGCATCGTGTACTCGGTTTGTCTTTATACTAGTTTAGGCAAAAGGACAAACGGCATTGATAGTGACAGGTTTGGAAGTTTGAGCCAACGCGGTTTGTCTCTACGGTGCGTACGCGGTTTGTGTCTACGGTGTGAACTCGGTTTGTCTCTTTGACGCACACGCGGTTTGTGTCTACGCGGTTTGTGTATCTAGTGTGAACTCGGTTTGTGTCACCACTGTGAACTCGGTTTGTCTCTTGGCACATACGCGGTTTGTATATCCGGTGTGAACTCGGTTTGTCTATTTGGCGAATACGCGGTTTGTATCTTTGGTGTGAACTCGGTTTGTCTCTTGGCACATACGCGGTTTGTATATCCGGTGTGAACTCGGTTTGTCTATTTGGCGAATACGCGGTTTGTGTCTTTGGTGTGAACTCGGTTTGTCTCTTTGGCGCACACGCGGTTTGTGTCTTCTGTGTGGACTCGGTTTGTCTCTTAGGCACATACGCGGTTTGTGTCTACGCGGTTTGTCTAGGCGGTTTGTGTCTTGGTGATTTTAGAAATTCCCGCGAAAGATTCGATTTCTCGGTTAAATCACAAGATCAGTA
The DNA here is from genome assembly GCA_021014915.2 of Artemisia tridentata subsp. tridentata. Classification (NCBI taxonomy): domain Eukaryota; kingdom Viridiplantae; phylum Streptophyta; class Magnoliopsida; order Asterales; family Asteraceae; genus Artemisia; species Artemisia tridentata. The sequence continues at coordinate 106,335,769 of CP139506.1, read as the reverse complement.
TGACAACTAACTCAGACTCCATCATATCAGAGGTTCTCAAACTGTACGATGATACTAAGGATCATGGGAACTATGATTACACATCTCTAACAGAAACAAATGATACTGATTCTGCTGGAACTGATGTGTCACACTCGCAGTCACACATGAATGAATGCCTTGAGGATATGCAGTTGGCTAATGCAAAGGAAAGTAAAGTAGCATGCTTCCGTTCCCTTCTATCACACATTAAGGCTTTGTTCGGTAACTCTGAATATGTGATGGGGTACAGACGGGCATTTGCTTCACTCTTTGGTCAGGAAATTAGCGATTTCACAGTCATGATGACATTATATCTGGATCAACTAGAACAGGAGCTGGTCAAGGAAGAATATTCTGAAGGTAAATCCAAAGACGCTCTCAATGTGATCAACAATCAATTCCAAATGTTCATCAACTCTCAATATACTGGGGACTATTATTGTGACTGTCAAGTGACTAAAGAGTGTTTCGCTAAATATACTGGGTCTGAAATAGAAACGTACAAAACGACACTGCTACTGCGGATAAGGGATGTCTATGAGTTCATTGAGGAAAAAGGTCAGCAGGGTAGGAATGGAACAAAATCAGACAAGAAGGATGATAGTGTTAGCACAGGAAGTGACCTCTCAAGATGTGAGAAGAAATCTCAAGAATCTGAAAATCATCAAGCACGGTCTACTGTGGTACATCTGTCTTATCTAGATAATATTGTTTCTAATGAACCTGTACATGTTAATTCGTCGAGTTCTCTGCCTACGACTGATTCTTTCAAATCACATTTTTTTGAAAAACATGATATGATTGAAAAAGAGGTTTACAATGAACTTTTAAAAGGATTTTCAAAACTGGAAAAACATTGTGTTGATCTTGAAATTTCAATGCAACAATTAAAAGAAAAGTTCCAAATTAACCTTCCATCAAAAAATCCAGAATTACCTGACATTCGGGAATTTTTCATGATAAATGAGTTGAAAGATCAGCTGGGGGCCAAGAACGCGACTATTAACATGTTAAGGACCAAACTAAGTGATTTGCAAGAAAAGGTCAATGAAGATAAAACCTCACATGACTCAAACACTGTTGAGTTACAGGCTGAACAAAATCTTAGGAAAAGTTTGTCATTAGCTTCTCGTAAGAATGACTTTAAGAAGTCGGCCAAGTACAGGGTGAATCTTAAGTCTGTCAAACAATCAGCCTTGGGAACACCTTCTCCAAGGTGTGCCCCCCAAGTTGGTGAGACTAAGAGTTTGCCAAAATCAGTCACGTCACAACCTAGACATAAGGGAACATTAGCGAAGAGTCACTTTCAGGATAAGTCTCACATGACAATAACAAAGGAAGTTAATGTTCATATCATTGCATCCTCTACTTCGACAAACAATCACCATAGGCCTCTAAAATCAATGAAGCACCCTAGGAAGCCTAATAGATCTAGTGCTGAAAAACAAGAAACTTTCTCTCATAAAAACACTAAGGTGCCTCAGAAACTGAACATATTTAGAACGTGCCTAAGATGGTTGCCAACTGGTAGAATCTTTAAGCAAGTCGGTCGTAAGTGGGTACCTACTGACACGAATAATGCTTCTAAGAATGGTTGCAAGAAATCACAGAGACAGGACCCCATAGTCACTAACCAATATCCACGCGTACAAAATACTTATGATAGTGCAGGGAGACGATTTCCGCGTGCAGCTACTCTCACAGAATGCATCATGAAAAAACTCAAGGTGTGGCTTCCAAAGGGGACATCAACTCCCACAGAGGAGGTTCGGAAAACCCACCGGTAATGTACGGGGACAATGACTTTTGAATAATTCAGTTCAAAACTCGTACAAATGTTACAAAGAAAATCTCAAGTATCCTTTTTCTTGGTGTATATAGTTTCTCCTATGTGATAGATACATGTTTCTTGTATATATATAGTATTATGTGTTCTTGGACAGAGAGAGGCATGTCTTCTGGATATCGATAACATTTACGACCCTAGAAATGTCATTCAATAATGACACGGGGTTTTAAATGAAGCTCGAACAGAAGTAGAATCCTAATAAGTTAATCATGTCTCTGTGGCTAGCTATTTCTTTAGATAGCTACCCGCGCTTCATTTTGGGGAAAGTACGTCGCCTTAAGGACGGCTGTTCCTCCAACAAGGTGATGTTCACCTGCGCATGGATTACTTCATATTCATGTTCATTCGTACTGATGATTTTTGTTGGCCTAAAGACCTTCACAGTTGATCTCATCAAGTGATAAATTGCTGTTCAATCAATGTCTAAATCTCTCTACAGAAGTTCAGTCATTGATTGAGGGGGAGAACAATAGCAATTTAAACTCGTCTGTGAGTATTCATTGTGTTATTTCTGAATTTATGGCATCTGACTGGACTATTAGTAAGTCCTTAGGGATTTAGTGTGTCATATCTGTTTTGGATGCTTATGTGTGTTAGAAGGCACATTGTCCGGAAAGTCAGGGACCACAGGTGTCATTTAGTTAAAAGAGGAGAGTTAGGAGGAGGTTGTTAAATTTGTAACCTATGCGGTTTGTCTAACCAACAACTACGGGGACCAAAAGTGTCGTTAAGCTAAACTTCAAAGTTTGTAACCTATGCGGTTTGTCTAACCAACAACTACAGGGACCAAAAGTGTCGTTAAGCTAAACTTCAAAGTTAGATAATCTTATCACACGCGGTTTGTCCCTCAAACACTCTCTCTCCTCCACAATTTAACCGTTCGAACCTATCTCTCTCTCTAACCAAATCCACGATCACCATCTTTAGCCATCCATCGAGATTTCCCTAGGTAATGATCGACCCTCACTCAAATCAGTAGGTCGTTACGAGTTTCATTCCTAGATTCTTAATGTCTTACTTATTTTTTTAGGTTGATCCGTTCGACTCGTCTTTCGATCCTAGGTGAGTCTGTTATTTCTTATTTTGATTGATGGGATTCTTAGTTATGAATGTATTGATAAGTGTTATATGCTCTGATTGCTTCATCATTCATGTTGTGTGTTGGATTGGTGAGATTAGTCGAGCGATGTTTGACTCCAAAAGTCAAAATCGCTCATGAGTCTTGGATTTGTTCAATCAGTGTTCGATTAATAAGTCTCTAGGGTAGAATGGGTTTCTTTTATCACTAATCAAATGAGTAATCTGATTTGAGTAATTGTTATGTCGATTGTTAGTTCTTTCATGGTTAGATGCGTTTAAGTCGTATGATAGTTGGTTTAGTTAGAGTGAATGTGGACTGTGATAGGGTTGTTTGATATAAGACCTTGTTGTGTTGTTGTCGTATGTGCATACACTCGCATTGTATTGAATGATTTGATGATTAAGTGATGATATATTCCTCAATGCGGTTTGTCCAGCATAGGTCGATAGTTTGCAATGTGGTGTGATTAATCTCGGTATAGAATTATGTGATTCATGTGTGAAGTGATTAGCATGTCATGAGGTGTTTGCATAATATGAAATATGTTAGTATTACTCTCTACATGATCTAGGGTGTTGGTTGCTTTATGATTGGTTCATCGTTGCTTTTTGAGTGATCATTCTTGAATGCTATTTGTCTATTCATCACAGACGCGGTTTGTCTGTTGTGTCTCAGATGCGGTTTGTTTGATTAGTCTCAGACGCGGTTTGTATGTTTAGTCACAGACGCGGTTTGTATGTTTAGTTACAGACGCGGTTTGTATGTTTGATCACAAACGCGGTTTGTCTGTTTAGTCTCAGACGCGGTTTGTTTGTTTAGTCACAGACGCGGTTTGTATGTTTAGTCACAGACGCGGTTTGTATGTTTAGTCACAGACGCGGTTTGTATGTTTGATCACATACGCGGTTTGTATAAACAATAACGAATGCGGTTTGTCTTAATTATCTCAAACGCGGTTTGTCTAATTGGTCATGAATGCGGTTTGTCTGATTGATCATGAATGCAGTTTGTCTATGATTATGAATGCTGTTGTCTACTTGGTCATGGATGCAATTTGTCTGTATTGTCATGTTATGTCTATATGTTTGTCTACATGCTTACAAATGCAGCTGTGAAGTCAATGCTTTATAATGGGAATGATGGTTGCTGCATTTTAGGTCTCTCACGATTGGGTGTTACTTGATCTACTGTAGTCTTGTGTTCTGTACACATAGTCTCTGTGCTAACCTCATGGATTGATTCACATCTAACTTGCATAGACATACTTTCGTTCTGTGAATGTGTGTGTAGATACAATGACAGATACAGGGATCACTACTTCCTCAGAACCAAACCCTGCAGTTTCAACACCTGTTCGTACAGATGAACAAATACTTCCTAAGGACAAATGGATCCCTATTGGAAGGAGCAACTGCTATGTCGATGTGGCAAGACCTCAACCCAATCCTATTTACAAGATATCTATTGATATCTTAAAGGATACCAACTTCTTCAGAGCATTCACTGCATGTGCAACCGTTCCGTCCATATATATTCAACAGTTCTGGAATACTATTGAGCTCAACAAAGACACTGGTAATTACCATTGTCAGTTAGATGAACAATGGTACGAGCTGACATCAGACACCATCAGAGAGGCTCTTCAAATCTCACCTGTTGTCATTGATAAGCCCTTTACTCAACCTCCTACATCCGAGGCTCTCGTTCATTTTGTCAATGATCTGGGCTATCCATCAACCGTCCTCAAGGTGTCAGCGGTAGTCACCAGTGAAATGTATCAACCATGGAGAACACTCGCCACCATCCTCAATCTATGTCGTACTGGGAAGACTTCTGCTTATGAAAGACCTAGGGCTCCAGTGCTTCAAATTCTGTGGGGAATTATAAAACGTTCCAACATAGACTTCGCTGAAAGGATCTGGGAAGAATTCATTCACTCCATTCACACATTCCAAGAAGACAAAGCAAAACTGGAATCTAATCTGGCCAGCAGGAAGACAGTGAGGAAGATGTTAATTCCTAGCATCAGATTCACTAAAATGATAATCAATCACCTCTACTCTCTTCACAAGTTCCATCCTAGAACTGATTCTCCTCTCCATCTGTCCTCTGAAGAATTTGTTCTGGGAAATCTCAAATGGGCTGCAAAAGGGGTCAAACAAGAAGTCTTTGGAAAGCTTATTCCTGAGCCTCTTATTTCAGATAACATTCGTCAAGCTTCCTATTATAAGGAATATCTGAGCAAAGTAGAGGGATATCTTAAGTCTCTCTCTAAGAAGGTAAGAAGTGAAGCCGAAACCTCTGAACCAGAAACCCAAAAATCCATCAAACAAACCCAATCTAAGTCAAAATCAAAGAAAAGAAAGGATGCACCCACAGAAGTTGAGGAATCTAAGAAAATTAAGAAAATCAAAAGGAAGGCTTCAAGCAAGAAGGTGAAATCTAAGAAAATCAAGTCAAAAGGAAGAGATGATGATGAAGAGATGGTGATTCCTGAACTAAGTCTAAGAGATGAAGAAGATCCGGATTTATTACATGCCCTGGAGCTGAGTGCTAAAGAACACGCTGAATCAACGAAGAGTGCTACGAAAGGAGTTGTCATTAGAGAACCTGGTGTTGAGAGCAGTAAACCATTACCTGCAGTAGAGGGCAAAGGTAAAGGAGTAGCTACAGTGGTACAAGCGGCTAAGACTCTTCTCACCATATCATCTCCGGCATCCAAGACAACCACACGATTTGTGCTCAGGAAACGTGAGCAGGGATCATCTCGAGCACTTGACCTCTCAGAAGGACATCAAGACGAATCACCAAGCTTAGAAGCTGCTCAAGATTCCAGTGATACAGAAAGCGATGAACAGTTGTACAAGGAAAAGAAGGTGGAAATGAAGATCGCACATGCAGAAGTAAAGGAACCACAAGATCAAAGTGAGAGTCGAGAAGAGGAAGTTCATAAGGAAGCTGAGTCTGGTAACGTTATTAATGAAAAGAAGGAGGAGGTGAAGGGCACACACACTGACATTAAGGATCCACAAGATCAAGGTGAGAGTCAAGGAGAGAAAGTTCAGAAAGAAGCTGAGTCGGATAACATCGTCAAGGAAGCTCATGATCAGATAACAACAACAACTACAGAACCTCCACAAGAGATACAGCATGAAGAATTCGTGGCTTCTACATACCCGGGGATTCATGAGAATCTGAAAATGAAGGAGGATGAGCTAACTCTCCTGAATGAACCAACAGGGTCTACTGGCACTCTATCGTCTCTGAAGAACCTTGACACCGACTTCAACTATGGTGATCAATTCATTCTGGATAAAGCCAACGACAACACCACAGAGACTGACATACCACATGATGATAAGGAAGTGGAGTCAATGGTGTCTGTACCAATTAAACAAGACATGACTGGTATTAGACCTTTGACAACTCCAGTGTCCACAATAGCAACCATCATAGTAGATCCCTCACCAGAAGCAACACCAGCAACACCCATCCCACCAGAAGTACCATCTAATTTAGCATCAAAACTAACTGCTGCTACAAAGCTCATTGATGACATGTCACTAAAGATGAAGAATTATGAGCAGAGACTACTTAATGTGGAAAAGCTTAATATAGAACAAAAAGTGGCTCAAGCTGTGAATGATCAGGTGGAAGAAGCAGTCAGATGGGCAATGGAAGCTCCTATGAAGACACGATTCAGAGATCTTCCTACTGCTGATATGAAATCAATCCTATATGACCGAATGTTTGAATGTGGTCAGTATCAAGGTCACGAAGATCATCAACGGCTTTATGAAGCATTGGAAAAATCAATGCATCGTGACAATCAGGATTTCCTTATGTCTGAGCTTGAAGAACAACGGAAGAAGAAGAAAAGGAGACAAGATAAACCCGGAACACCCCCTGGCTCTCCACCACATCCTCCTCCACCCCCTCCACCTAGTGGTGGATCTGGAGCAGCAATGATGTCAGGAGCTTCAGAATCCACCCAAGCTCAAGCTCATCATCGTCCAACTGAATCTTCTGGTGGTAAAGATCAAACCACTACCTCTTCTGGCCCAAGCACATCTAAGGGTGTTTCAAAGGCAGGATCGCTTGCATGGACCACAGTTGATGACAGATACAAGCCCTCGTTCTCGCCAGTTCCTGAAGATTTTGTCATGAATGAGGAATCGGTTGCAGACGATCTGTCTACTCAAACTGATGAAGAAGATGTCTCAGCTAACACCAATATCCCAACTGTTGATCCTAATCAGAAATGGTGGTTGGAATTCTTGCGCACAGACAAACCGGATGATTCAGAATCCTCGAGAAAGCGACCCACCAGGGAAGATAGGGAATCCTGGATAAAACCTTTATCTGATGAAGATCGAGAACCAATTCCTGAACCTAATTGGTCTATACCATCATCATCATCAGACAAAAGCATTCCTGTAAACAATTGGGCAGTTACTATTGCTTCGCAACATAAATCTCCTTCAGAGAACTCATTGCTGGCAAAGTCTAATGACATGGGGGCATTTATTAGTTGGTTCTGTAAAAAGAAAGGCATTACAAATCTCACTCCCCAAGACTTGGAAGGTCCTGCATATGAAATCGTCAAAGTGTTTCATCCTGACGTGTATCATCTTCAATATCAAATGGAAGAATGTCATCGACTATTTACTGATCAAGTTGATGACCGGATTCTTGCCTACGACGTCAACCGACCTCTTCCCTTTGATGGTCCTCCAGGTCAAAAGAACATTCAAGCAGATCTCTTCTTTAACAACGATCTGAGGTATCTCCGGTTCGGGAATAATGGTGATCGTCAGGCATTATCTATCTCCAAGATGAAAGCAGCTTACTACCCAGACATTGGGCTGGAACAAATGGTGCCTGATCACGTATGGTCAGATGAAGAATACAAATTTGAACTTGCTGCATCTTATGGGGTCACACATTGGTGGTTCCACAAGAAGAGATTTTACATTGAACGGCACGCAGGAGAGGGTAGTCGTCAGGGTATACGCTCACATCTAAGAATCTTAAGTGTTATCAAAGTTGATATTCACCCAATGTATGGATATGAGTATCTTAAAAGGATAGTGCTTCGTCGTGCTGATCAAAAGGATTATATCATTTCTGAAAGCGACTTCAAATATCTATCTCCGAGTGACTTCGAGGATCTCTTCCTTTTGAATCTTCAAGGGCACCTGAATCATCTTCCACCTCGCGACAAGAAGGCGCTTGCTGCTGCTGTTAACTTATGGATCCGGGGTCTTGTCATCAGGCAAAGGGTGAGTGATTTTCAACTAGGGATGGAGAGCTATCAGACCAAACTCAATCTCACGAGGCCATATTGGGAACGTAAGGGTCTCGAGTACCTTCACGACTTCAAAGTTATCGAGTCTCCAAGAGCAGTCAAGTTCACTGACCAACATGGGACTCCAATGATGATGCAATTCAGTGAGATTCATAAATTCAGCGATGGTACCCTGAGGATGATCGATGAAGCACTGGATTTCAGGATTAAAGACTTCAAACTAAATCCCCACAACCCACAATTGAAGACTCAGTTCTGGACTGATCTGGATGTACAGAGGAGCAAAGAGTTTATGAAAGCCATAGAGCGTAGACTGAAAACAAGAAGGATCTTTCGCAACTTGGAAAGCTTCGTTGGGGGAAGAGTTCGTGAAGGAGATTACAGATTGATGGAAAGAACGACATGAGCTGATCCGCTCCACAAGTGGTCTCTGTAGTAATAATAGTCTTTTGTTGGGCTCTTGTAATGCTACAATGTAATTTCCTATAATCATGTAATACTCTATGTGTGATCTGTGTATATTGACAAGTAATCCTCTGTCGTTAATTTATGAGGGAGCATAGTATGCTCCTACATCAGAATACATGTTAACCTGACCACATTTTCTCCCAAATTTTTCCAAACATATTTAAATCAATTGAGATCACAAATCTCAAATGGTTTGAAATTTTTGATCGGGGGAGAGAATGTGATTTAAATAGGAAATTCTGATAAAATGTGATGATTTGGAAGTTAATGTATGCTCTCCCGTATGTGCTAAACCATTTCGTAAATCATGGCACATATTGAGGGGGAGCAAAATGTTTTGGTCATAAACGCAAGCTCTTCCATATGTGCTAAAATCTTTCTTATATCAAGGCACATATTGAGGGGGAGCAAATGATTTTATCAAAACAAAGGATTTGGCATCTCGTGTGGCTGTGACTCAGAATTGACGAAACTTGAACTGTCATCAATCGAAAGGATTCGTCTTGGCCGGGTAATAACTTCAAGCTGGTCTAACCAGTGATGTAAGCGTGTCTCGAAAAAGATGAATCTAAGTAGAGTGTACCATTTCGAGAAACTTTCTATGGACTTGACCAGGACGGGTAATAATTTCAAGCTGGTCTAACCAGTGATGTAAGCGTGTCTCGAATCGGTCATGTTCACTGAAAGTGGATCAATTCAAAAAGTGCAGGCTCTACCTAACATGTGCAAATTTATAAAACAATCAACCGAGCACATGTTGAGGGGGAGCATTTGAAAAATATAAAACTCTCAAGTGTTTACAAAATGTGTTTCAGAATCATGAACACTTTGAGAGATTTTTCAAAGATTTGGTTTGGCAATTGTGGATGAATACCAAAGACCGACCATTTTACTTAATGCAAGGAGTTATAAGGATGGTTAGGTTAGGCTCAAGTTCCCACGATCCCGCCAGAGCCGGAGGGATCTACCCAGGGACAATCCACTAGTTAGTGTAGAAGTCCTTAGGTATGATTAATAAGGAGAAATGTGCATAAGGGAATAGTGCCGACTGAGATGGAGCTAACACTGGAACAAACCCAACAAGGTGTTAGTTATGAAGTCTCGGTAAGCACTGAAGGGGTTGAAGAATGAAAAAGAATTGTAAAGAGAAAGGGTGAAAAGAAATAGCCCTTCTTACAACTTAGGCAGAAACCGGGTCAATACATATGCTGTCAGAATCACTTAGTTGATTGCTGGCATTGAAGACAAAGTATCATGGACCCAGTGATACGCTGCACAACCCTCCCTAGCCACTCAAGGTCCCTCAAAGGATTCTTGTTTCAATTGTCACGGAGTTCAATACATTCCTATCATCTCTCTCACTCCGAGTTAGATGATATTGAAAAGGTGGCAGACCTCTCCAGCCTCCGATCACCAAATCAAAACGCACAATTGAGTCTAGAGCCACGAGATACATAATAAGATCTCATAGGGACACGAATCATCTCTACACTGGTTGTTCAACCTTAAGGACACCAGTTGTATTCTCATGAGTCCTACGCAGATCTTAGCAATCTGCCAGAACATTTATGAGAGAATTTACTTATGTAATTCTCAATGATTGAATGGAAATTCCTGCCAGGGTCAACATCAAGCAGCCCTGAAAGCAGGTCACTTAGGTAATTCCTCGTGGATTACGCTTAGTGGTCGCGGCGGTTTCAACCGGTCTACAGTCGTGGAGTGATCTCCAGCGACTCACCTAATCGTTGATTTACTACGGTAAAATCTTAAAAGGCCCTCTGTGGGTTTTCGTTTAGGAACGGTCTTGGTAAGGATTAGAGAGAGTCTTCACACTATGCTGTTGACGATCTCGAAGTCCAAACTAGTAAGTACCGGTCGAATTATTGCTAACTGTCGTATGCAGGAATTTCTGGCGGATGTTGCTGTGGAATGCTGTAGCTGGTTGCTGTTGTAGCTGGTTGCAGAAAAGATGCCAATCCATCACCACATGTTCACACCACATCATCATCAAAGAAGTCATGATCACCCTAAAAGACCTTCAACACAGCTTCTGCTCACTCTGATGCTGAAGATCATGACACCATATCGTGTGAGCATGTCGGCTCTAAGTATATTTCATCACATGGAGTATTACCACAGAAAAATGACTTGGAGACTCAAGTGGGATGATAATTTCAAGAATTGCTCAAAGTTCATCCAAGACAAAAGAGAAGTCATCTGCAGATCACTGATGTTTGCACAACAATCTATGACATTGAAGATTCAATGATTGCGAGCTATGATGTCAAGATCCAAGGAAAAAGTGCTGAAATTCTGAACATTACTTCTGGGGTGACCTCCCTTAGGGGGAGATTGTTAGGAATATGAATATTCAGCAGAAGACTCGGTCACCCCGAGTACTTATTAGATCATCATAGCTCGTAGGATTATCTGTAATATTATCAGTAGCTTAGTATTATTAGTATTAGTATTAGTAGTATCTATATTTGTGGAGTGGGTCGGGGCTTTCCCCACTGTCAGCTCGCTCCACAGTCCACTAGGGACGTAATATGTAGTAGTATATATACCCCTTCCCACACCATGGGAAGGGTTGGACCTTTCAAGCTAATATTACACAAGTTTCTTTCTCTCACTAAAAGGCTCCCACTTCTCTCTAGAATTCTTACATAGTTCGATCCAAACAAGCCTCACACAAGTGATTCTTGCATTGTGAATACCCTACAGCAAGTGATCACCCGGGTCGTGTCCCAGCGAGGTGTGAATCAAGGATTTCGTTTTATGTTCGGAATTATAATGCTTGATGATTGGATTTGGATTTTTGGTGATTTTTAATTCTAATGAGATTTGGAAAGTCAAATTACAAGGAAAAATTACATGTAAATTAATTTAAACTAAAAACGCGAATCGGGAATTCTAAAAACGAGTTTAAAACGTAAAATCTTTCAAAAACTAATCCTACAATTTCCAAATTATTTTTCCTACATGCTAAATGACAAAAGAAAATTTTGAAAAAAAGAATTTCATTTTTTTGACTTTTTAATTATTTATTACTAATTAAAAACTAATTAAACTAAATTAGTTATTAAAAATACTAAATTAACAGTAAAAATTATGAAAAATTAACAGAGATAAAATTACACTAAAACTAATCTATGAAAAATATGAAAACTGAAAAAGCTACTGAAATAAGCTGGAAATAAGCTAACAGTTGAATAAGCAATAGAAACTAGAAACTGCTATAAAGGAATTCAAGTACAATACTCTAACAACAAAAGACTTAGAGCAGATGGTAAGGTTGTGGGTTTATCAACCAGAGAACCCAGGTTCGATTCCCACTTGCTGCCCTTTTTTACTAACTATTTTATTTTATTTTATTTTTCTTTTTGCAAAAATGGAGTACAACTTATAACAACTAACTTTTGTGAAAGACTTAGTTTTGAAAACTTGTAAATAAGCTAGGAAAAAGCTTAAAAAAACTGACAGGTGAGATTTTTACACTTAAAACTAAACAAGCTATTTGAGTGGATTTATTAAACTTGTAAAAGCTTGTGAAAAGTTACAAACCAAAAAGGATTCTAAATATCAGTTTAAGAAGCTACAAAGACTATAAATAAGCTAGGAAAAACAAGTCAATAAGCAGAAAAACTCATAATGAGCAACTGCTCATTTGCAGGGCAAAACAGGCCTAGGGCAGACTTTGCAGGCCTTATATAAGCTAACAATTAAGCTCCAAACAGTCAAATAAGCTCAAACAGAAAAAGAAGATCTGGGAGTGAACTAGTATACCAATTCTTAGGTCTATCAGAGCTTATTAAGGGCTTTTGAGAGGCTGGTAAAAACTGATACAGACTGCAACTTGTTTATTGGTCTGTGCAGATTTGCAGGCTTGATTTTTAGTCAAAAGCTATTTAAATCCTACTGAGTTTGTTACAACTTTTTCATTTTGGGCATAAGACATTGTACTGAACTTCAGAAGTGTTAAAAACTAAGGCCAAAACTGCTTGTCACCAAATAAGCCAAGGACAGAACACTATGACCCAAAAAAATTTAGCAAACCAACCAACACTTGCAAAATCTTTCAAAGCAGACCAACTACTTCTACTAACTCCTAATAAAGGCTATACTAAGCAAGATTCAAAGTGACATAAAGGCAATTGAACAGTGTGAACCCAATATGACCCACTTTGGGTCTTAACCCAAACAGTCCCTTAGAGATTGAATTTGCAACTTCTACACTAAAACAGGCAACAAAAGCTAAGATTCTAGTTGAACATTGATTTGATAACTTAATTAAAACTCATTGGGCAGTTTTCCAAAGGACAATAAGCAGTCAAACAAGCTAAGCTTATTTGACTGTCTATAGCTTTAACTTTGAATTTTAGAACTAAATTAACAAAAGCAACCTCAGATTATTAAACTAGGGTCAGAGCATCTAAATAAGCATAAAGAATCAAAAACAAGCATATAAAAAAAAAAACACAATAAGCAGTAAATTAAGCAACAAGCAAATAAATAAGTAAACAGTAAATTGCAATTTTAAATGAAAACTTAATTTAAAATTAAAATAGAAGTGAATTACAATAAATTTAAACTGAAAATTAAAAAACCTTACAACTTTTTAGCTAAATAAAACCCTGGTTACAAAAATAAAATCCTAATCTATTTATACTACTTTCCTAAGCTAAGGGTCTTCCACTGTTTGTGTTACTTGTGTGGGATAAAACGGCTTTAGGAAGTCACTTGTGCTTCTTTTGATCAACATCCCACCATTGGATTGAAGTAGGATTGATCTCAGCCTTTGATACCACTTTGGCGCTCATATAGTCCCTCGGATAGGTGAGCTGTATTTGACTTTGGGATTATGGGGAGTGGAGAAGGAGACAAAGATGTTGGAAGAGGGTACTAAAGATGGGTGATGGGAGAGGTGATGGTGTACGGTTGGTGATTGATGGTTAGGCGGGAAAAAGGGAAACGAGGTAGAAGAAGAGGTCAGAGTGAGTTTGACCTAGTTTACTTTGTGTTTAACAAAGATAACGGGTTGGGTATTTTTATTTCTTTTTGGGCTTGGGCTATTGTATTGGTGGGTTGGGTCATTGTGTTGGGTAAAGGGTAGTGATGGGTTTTTAGGATTAGTTTGGGATTAGTGTAAGGTTTAGGGACCATATGTGTACATTCTGAAAATTCGGGGACCAAGGCTGCCAAAAGTGAATTTTATTTTCCAAGGACTGTTTTTGTTATTTAGGTATTTTCGGGGTTGACTTTGACTTTGGTCTTTGACTTTTGTCTTTGACTTTTGTCTTCACTTTGATCAAATGCACAATGGTTGTCGAGTCGTTCCAAAAATGCCCGTTTTCGCTCTGTTTTCAATCCTTTGGTACCTGAAACACATAAAACACAAAACCAAGGATCTCTGCAATATATTTGGGTGTTTTTGGTCATTTTTGTGTCTTTATCGGGTGTAAAATGATGAGTATTTACACACTCATCAAATCCCCCACACTAAGCTATTGCTAGTCCCTAGCAATCCAATCATGTGAAGTAATGAAAGGAACCAAGTATACCCCGTTTCGACTTTTTATTAAATATGAGAAATTTAAACTAGAACATAAATAAATAACATGCTTGATTTTCAAAAATGGTATCATGGAACGGGATTCACACAAAATGGGTGTCTCCAGGGAATTGATATCGTCATCCTCTTTTTATACTCCCAACTAAGCTTAAACTCAATGTGCAAACGTTTTTGTAAAATGCTAACACTACTTATACTAATAATCTATGTAAGTCGAGACTTAACTTTTTACTCCCACATTTATTTAAGTTAGGTGAATGTGCTTGATTTTTAAAATTTTGATCACGAAAATCGACGTTTTTATAAAACTTTGGCTAATACTAGTTGAAAGATAGATTTAAAATTCACAACAAGCAAGTTTCAAAATATATTGCATTTTGCAATATCATTCTATTTTATTTCCTTTTTATTTTTTTTCATCATTTTTTTTTTTTTTTTTTTTTTTTTTTTTTTTACTTGTGCAGCATAAACTAACGGAGTTTCACGGGATCCAAGACCTTAAACCTTCCTGGAATAAAGGATCCAAGGGCCGTTACAACGGAGAGTTCCAAGACCTTAACGCCTTTCAGAATTAAGGGTCCAAGGGCCGGTGTAAGAGGGTAGCCAAGACCTAAACGCCTTCCGGAAATAAGGATCCAAGGGCCGATCTTGAACCTTAGCTTTTTAGCACATTTATTTATTACTTAACTTTTTGCAACTTTCAAGCAACGTCTCACTTTCATTTTGCATTATTCTGACATATGCTTGTTCCGAAGTTTAAATAATTCTTTGAACTAGTATTTTTCAAAATCGTATGAAAAAATGATTTTGTGTGTTCAAATGTTTGAAAAATAAGCACTTATTAAGTCAGATTAGTTATCTCCTGGGAGGAAAAGCCATAGATTACTTGTATAAGCTCTAAAGAAAACCAACTATTCTACGCTTAGCATTTTCATTTGCACAAATCGTAAAACCTTAGTCTAACCGTTAAGGAAGCAGCTAGATCAACACTCTAGCAGAGTCGGGATTCCCTTTGTTCTAACCTAATCAAGACTAAACATACCACACTCTTTTATTTAGAAACGAAAAAAATTTAAAATTTGGGTCAAAACGGGGGTACTAGGGCACTAGAAGGTACATAAGTGACAAAATTCGCGAGAATTCCCCCCCACACTTAGAATTGAATATTGCCCTCAATATTCAAAGTACCGGCTATTATGCCGCCACTTAGAACGTAAAAAGGTAATACTAATAGCTAAGTGTGGAACAGAAATCTCCATTTTTCACAAAAAAGGTTGAAAAGATATCCCTAGATAAACGTTAGCAAAAAGATCGGATATTGGGCGGCTGGATTGAAAACAGGCGCATCAATCATCACGATCTTTGGGAAATCTGCAACAAGAGCAAACAACACACAAAGAAAGCACAGCAGAGGAATTCCTCCACACTTAGTGTTAGAAAATAGAGAGAAGCCAGAAACATGGGCGTTGACCCATGTGGTGCTAATGTTTTTGTTAACCGAGTCACTAGCTTGACTCGACCCCGAATTCATTTGTCCATGGGAAGTAAGTGGAAAACCAATCTCAATCGGACTTTCATTCAAATTGTTTGGATAAACACTTGAACATGAGAAAGTTCCACTCCGATGAGATACAACCCGCGGTATTTCAATAGAAGAAACTATTAGGGGAGATACCGGGGTCAAATATGGTGTCCTCATTCCCGTAGGAGAAAAGGGAAAGAGCAATCACACCATATGTGATGAAGAGAAGCAAGATTTTTATTATTATCATGTAAAACTCTTCATCATCAGAAGCATCATCGGCTTCAACGGGAGGGAGGGTTGGGATACAATCTTCAAGAAGTAAATCTTTCAACACACCTCCCCCCACACTTAACTCGTCCTCCAGATCAAAACAAAATTGATCATATTCAGGAGGAGATATCACATGAGGGAGTTCAATCGAGAACTCCTCATGATATCGATCATTTTCATCAAAATGAAATACATCATACTCGGGAAGAGACATATAAGAATGGGAAGTGGTATTTACACTTCCCGTCTCTTCCAAATGATCGATATCAAAACGAAAGGCTTCATAAGCCGAGAGTGAATAATCCGGATGAGGAGTGGGATTGCCACTTCTCTCCTCTTGATCATTAAACACAAAACTCTCAAATTCGGGAAAAGCATCCTCGAGCTCGAGCTCGGAAGGATAAGACGGCTTTTCCACAACAACATCATCCTTTGGGGGGAGAGCAAACAATGGTTCATCAAAAATCATCTTTTCTAAAATCGGGCCATCTCCCCCCGGATCAACATCGGGCTCAACAATTTGAGCATCAAACAAGAAGACCTCGAACTCTTCCTTAGAAATATCACTTTCCTCAAACGGAGGAGAAGCATAGGAAGAGTCGGAAATGAGTGATGCGGAAGTAAGAGTAGGATTTTTGGCAATATCAATACGACAAACCGATTCTGAAGGTGGGGCAAGTGGTGTGCTCTTAGAGCTAGCAGTTTTTACCACTTCCGTTGTATCCTCCGATTCGTGTTCATCATAATCAAAAACACTCTTAACTTCCTCATTACAACTTTTGAACCATTCACTTGAACCAGGGGCTATGTTCGTTGCTTTGAGCTTAGCACGTTTTTGTGCAACACTTTTGACCGTAAATCTTGAAAGTTTCGAATCAATTTTTTCAGATTTTTGATCAATAGTAGCAACGTTGCATTTAGACCCCTGATTAATGTTAAACGTGATCTCTTCATTCTCAACACGAATGGTCAATTCTTCGGCGTACACGTCAATGAGAGCACGACTCGTTCTTAGAAAAGCTCTACCCAAAATGAGTGGAACTCGAGGATCGGCATCAAAATCTATGATGAAGCGAAAAGTGTACCGCTTTTAAGGGGTCATTTAAGCCCTAAATCGTATTTATTTGATCAAATATCGCCCTAAATCGTTCCTTTTGTCATTTTAGGTACTTTGGAGAAGAAATCTGGAAAAGGAAGCATTTTGGACGTTTTTAGAGCATAAAAGTGAAGAAAACGACAAAGTCTCAAAAACCGGCTGAAAAGTACCTTGGACGGCGTCAGAATTTGTTCTTGACGGCGTCATGGCTTGGCAAAAGTGATGGATATGAAAATTACTCATGATAAGCCAGAGAAATTTGCATGGGAATTCTAACGGCGTCACCCTTTGGAGTGATCAAGGTCGTCACGACTTAATTTAAAAAGGGACGGCGTCACGCCTAATTCCGACGGCGTCAAGCCTTGATAAGCCAGAACGGATTTTGGAGAGCTAAAGAGGGACGGCGTCAAGAAGGCCATCCGGGAACCCTAAAAGCGGCGAGGTGACGGCGTCACACTCCATAACGTGACGCCGTCAGATCTGAAAGTCTATATATAGTTTTGCAATTTTTTGTCATTAGTGTGGAACTTATTGTGGAACTTTGTGTGTGAAAACCCTAAGACGAATTTAGCAGCTTTTTCAAGGCTTTTTGCCTTGAGATCTTCCATGTTACATTGAAGATAAGTTATCAATTAATCATTCAATATGTCTATGTGTTGTTTGATTCTATCTTGTTCTTGTCTTTTGTTTAACATGCTAGGCTAGATTTATCTTGTGTTTGCTTAGATCTAATGAAACCTAGCTATTGATTATTGGTTATTAGTGTGTTATTAGTTGTATTGGATGATTGTTTATCTATGTTAGGCTTAAGAAAACTGGCTAACTTCCTATTCGGTAACTTGCTTGAACGTCTTAAGAAACATGAACCAATGCGTACTAAAGGTTTTTATGGTTGTATTTAATGCATGAGCGAATTCTAGTGATCCCATGTTAGGAGCTTCCTAGCCGGCTCGACATAGGAGTGAAGTAGGAGTTCATAGAGTTGGGGAAGTACGTACGCCACCCCACGATTGGTATTAAGGAATACACCCGTCATCCACACAACTAATACACACTAATCAACCGGTAAAAGACAGTTAGGGAGTAAGGAAATCTAAGTAAACACATTTCTCTCAACATAAGTTTTACCACATTTTCATTTTCTGTTATTTTATTTTATTTGCATTCGTAGTAATTTGGGTTAGTTGATTAGCAACTAATTCCGCCCACTCTTTCAAACCCGAGATTTTACTTGCTTTCATAAAATTATAAAAACATAAAAAGAATCTTCTCTCACCCTTAGACCTATTAGAGTAGTTTTTCATACCTAACGAACACTATTCCCTGTGGAGAACGATCAATCCCCCGTACTTACCACTACACTATACTACATCGGTCAGGTACACTGCCTGGTGGGGTTGTAAGCCTCTTGAGATCCCTCGAGAGGTAAAACCTGTTGTAAGGTTGCAAAACCACGCATCAAGTTTTTGGCGCCGCTGCCGGGGAATAGTTATTGTTTAGGTTGAATTTTTATTTTATTAGGTCTACTCACTAGATTCCTTTCTAGTGAGATTTTTATTTTTCTTTTTATTAGATTTCTTTAGTCTATCTTTTTCTTTGTGCCCTTTGTTTGTAAAACCATTTTCATTTGTCACCATGGTGGATGAAATTCCATTTAGATCATTAACAATAGAGGAACAATTACTTTACACGGATAGATTTGCTTCCTGTTGTTCCAATGAATTTTTAAGTGATCTTAGATATATACAAGAGGAGATGGGTATAAAGTTTGATAGGTTTGATGAATTATGTGCATGTGTGGCTTCTATTAAACAATCATTGTTAGGATCAACTCCTTTTAATAAGACCCTTTGGAAAAATTTTGAGGAAAGCCTCCTAACCGTGAACCGTAAGTTTAATGAATTAATGGGTTCGTATACATCACAACTTGAGGAAACAATTGAGGAGGATTTAGCCGAACATGAGCATATTGAGAAAAAAGACCTAGGTTTTATGATCAATGACTTTGAATCTCAAGGAACACATGATGATTATCCTAAATTTTGTTTTGGTCATTAGCGTCTTGTATAATGATGTACATCCTAAATTTTATTTGATATTTGTGTATAGTTAATATTTCCATCAAACTTGACGGTTCTGAATGTTACTTCACCTTTATACTCTGATAATGATTTGGTGGAGCTAGGTGATTGGTTTGATAGTGATTTAGCTTAACGCAGAGTTTGGGGGGTGTTATTACTTGTAATGGTTTTAATAGTAATGAGGTTAATTAATTGATGGCATTTAAAATTCATGTTTATGACAGACATGGTTACTGCATTCTCAATGAAAAACGATATGATGTTGTATGTTGTCTTATGTGTTTGCTTTCCAAAAGAATGACACAAGAGTATGAGATGACTAAATAACATTATACATTATATGTTGATCTTTTGAGTCGCATTGCTGTTGTTGTCGTCCTATTGCTGATCACTTGCGTATACATATGACTATCTATAGGTAAACTGGTACCAGTAATATCAATTCTAGTTGTGTGCTTATACCTTTGGTTATTAGTGTTTGTCTTTGGTTTAGAAGAGAGGTTGTGGCCAATCCCGATCTTAAGAGCATGGAATATCGATGTTTGCTTTACAATCCTGAGTGCAACTTCCATGGTCTGTAACTTGCATCATCATTCATGATGCTTGTTTTTTAATATAAAGCTCTAAACTGTCAGTCATCTAGGCATGTTGTCATCGCTTGTTACCTATTTGATTAGTTACATTATGTCAAGCTGAAAGTTGAAAAATGATTTCCAAGCTATGAGCTTTAAGGCATGGCATGGGGGTGGGGTCAAGTGCCACCAAGCATAAGCCGCTGGACCGTGAAATCCACCCTTTTTATTAAGTCTTTGATCAATGTTTTAACTGAGTGATTGTTTTTATCATTGACAGAATTGCACAATCAAGGATCCAGTGAATGGCTGGCTTATGAAGAAAACATGGATGGGAAAGGATGGGAATTTAAGTGGAACAATGGAGGCAAGATTAGTCGTGTTTATGCTGATTGGATCGATGATACATCGCTTGACGTTTAGTTTTACAACTGCAATAGTTTAACTCTAGAAAAATATTGAAAAGATGATGTAATTAGTTAACTATATTCTACGATAACACTGCATTACTGTAGATTTTGTTAGGATTCGATACACTATAAGGTGGTTAAACCTTTTGTACTTTGTGTATATGATATATTGAGTGAATATGATTAAGTATGCGTAATCTACTTAATCACACTTAGAAGGTTATTATGGTTATGGAAATGGAACAGTTGTGTTTGTTATATGACAATGAATAATGAAAGCTTATCACCAAACGATTCAATATTATTAAGATAATAATACGAGTGATCTTGAGTTATCGCTAGGGTTACAACCTTGAATCTTATGTTTCTATATCTTGTGATATTGTTTTTGTTCTATGTTCTTGAGAGATATATATTTTTCACTATAAGTTTAACACACTTATCTCTAGTCTAAGATCTTTCTTTTATAACATAAGAAAGATCTTTACAATAATGTTAAGTCTTGTCAAACAACTTGCTAGCTTATCTTATGTGTGTCAGTAACTAAGATACAACATGTATCTATGTTTACAACTTGTTATGTGAGTATAAGATAAAGACTGAGCACATGGGGTAAGATATTATCTACCGTGTATTATTGACTTTTAGTCAACCAGACTTAATATTTTCATCAAGCAGACTTAACTCTGATAGTCACCAGAATTAACACTTGACTTAACCACCAGACTTAACTTCAGCAACCAGACTTAATCAGCAGATAACCAGCAGACTTAACTTTGGAACTCACCAGACTTAACTCTACTGCTACCAGATTTTATCACTTGAGAGATTTTCCCGATACTTAAACTTCAGAATATTTAATTCCCAACAATCCTCCCCTAAACATGTGAATCCATTTCAACATGTTTCTGAATTAAATTATGGATTGTGAAGATCTTTCAAACACTTCATAGTCAGACCCTTGGACTGAACTTTCTTCTATTCTGAAAGATTAAAATCTATCTCAGTAACTCATCTGCTTTCTGATCTTTGACTTCAACAATATCAATACACACATCTTTAGGCTTCAAACATTGACCTAAAAGATGGTGCAATTTCCTTGGATGGAGGAATTATAAGAGGCAATGGTGCTGTGTATCTTGGATGCTTGTTTCAACAAGTGAAATCATCTATCAGCATGCCTTTGCAAGTGATGAACAAACGTAGTGAACTGAAATTGAAACTGAAAGCTTTCTTTGTTTGACCTAGATAGAACTTTCTCCTTTGGAATGCTTCATCCCTTCTGAATATATATAATACTCCAGAATCAGCTCTATTCTTGTCATTTTCAACTTCCTCATCATCTTGTATGCTCTTGTCTTTTCCTCCTTTTCATTGGTTAAACTTCCTTGGGCTTTATTTCCTCCCCTGAGATGTTTCCTCCCCTGAGATGCAAATAACATTTCCTCCCCTGTTTGGAAGATCTCTCACAATGTATCTCTCCCCATCATCTGAGCTATCAATTAGAACTTGTTATCAGACAATGTTGTACATGTAGCCATCAATTCCTTAAGAGTTTAATTTGCTGCCCTCATCACTTCTAGGTGTGTTAACTCCTATGAGAGGTAATTCATGGGGCATTTGACTCATGGTCCATCAATGGATGGTTTTTGTGAGTCTCTTTGAAAATCCTTTTAAGAAACTTTTGCCTTAGCAATATGTAATTGATTTTATTATGAAAAACCATACTGCTTTCAACCATTTTGAAGGGATTAAGTGTATAACAGACACTTAATCAAGATTTCGGTTTAATGCAACCTCTGGTTGTGTGAGAACCAATATTTTCAGTTATAAATAACTGCCTGTGTAAAGATAAACCTATTCAAAAGGCTTTCTTGACAGGGTTTCCAGCTCATAGCAATTGTTGCCTCTAACACAAGTGTTAGATTCACTTTTACTAGCTGTTCTTTCTATCAGATGTCCTTAGACTTGCTCATTATACTTAAAAGTATAAAATGATAGAAAGTGAGTTGAATCAGTTACTGTCTGATCAACTAAGTCATCAATTCAATGTGAAATATGATAACCAGGTTTCAAGAAAGTAGTTTTAAAGAATTAATGAACTTAGGTATAAACCTTTGTTAAGAATTCCCAAACTCAGTCCATCATAAACCTGTTATGTAAGCAACTGATATAACATTCTGCTGCTTCCATTTCACTTGAAAAATTTCTTTTGTGCTCAAAAGTTCATACTTGAAATTGTTAGTCTAAAACCAAAAGAACAATGTACAAAGTACTTGTCTTATATTAGAATAAACATATGAATAACTGTATGAAATAACATAATTTTAAAGTAATAGCTAGTACAAATTTACAAAGACAACAGTACAAACAAAAATTGAACTACCAGACTTAATTGAGTAACCACCAGAATTAACTGAGTAATCACCAGAATTAACCACACTGGTATATAAAAACACATAGATTGAAAAATTTAAGTATTAAGCATTCCAATACTTGCTACCAAGTACTGAAACCTTCCAACATCAAAAGCTTTTGTTAGCAGATCTGCAAAATTATGTTCTGAAGCAATTTTCATTACTTGAATTAACTTTTTCTCATTGCAATCTCTAATAAAATGATGTCTAATTTCAATGTATTTTGTTTTAGAATGTTGTACCGGATTTTTAATAATGCAAATTGTACTACTATTATCAATATGAGTAACAATGTTCATAAAATTGTACCCATAGTCAAGAAGTTGGTTTTGAAGCCACAAGACTTGAGCACAGCAACTTGCAGCAGCTACATATTCAGCTTCAGTTGTTGAAGTAGCCACAGTTGTTTGCTTCTTACACTGCCATGAGATAAGTCTATACCCAAGGAATTGACATCCTCCAGTTGTTGACTTTCTGTCCAAGCTAGCACCAGCATAATCACTATCCGAAAATGCTACCAAATCAAAAGGTGATTCCCTTGAATACCATAGACCCAACCTAGGTTGACCCTTGAGATATCTAAAAATCCTCTTGACTGCTGTTAAATAAGAAACCTTTGGAGTTATTTGAAATCTTGCACAAGCACAAACAGTGAACATGATGTCAGGTCTTGATGATGTGAGATACATCAAAGATCCTATCATAGATCTGTATGTGTGTACATCCACATTTTCTCCATCTAAATCTTTTGGAAGTTGTTTCTCAGAATCCATTGGTGTGCTTGCCATTTTTGAATCAGCAAAGTTGAACTTTCTAAGTATCTCAGCAACATATTTATCTTGACTAATAAATATGCCTTCATATGACTGTTTAACTTGCAAACCCAAAAAGAATGTAAGTTCCCCCATGGAACTCATCTGAAACTTATCATGCATAAGCTTCTCAAACTCCAAACACATTTCCTTCCTTGTAGATCCAAAGATAATGTCATCCACATACACCTGCACTAACAGAAGATCCTTCTTGTGTTGTTTGATGAAAAGTGTCTGATCAATCTTTCCTCTTTGAAATCCATTCTCTTTTAAATAGGAAGCCAGTGTTTCATACCAAGCTCTAGGTGCCTGATGAAGGCCATAAAGAGCCTTAACTACTCTGTACACTTTGTCTGGATGGTCAGGATCAATGAACCCTGGAGGTTGTGAGACATACACCTCTTCTTCAATTGTGCCATATAGAAATGCACTCTTGACATCCATTTGGTAAACTGTGAAGCCTAAAAATGAAGCATAAGCTAAGAAAAGCCTAATTGCCTCAAGTCTTGCTACTGGAGCAAAAACCTCATCATAGTCTACACCTTTTTATTGTGTGTACCCTTGGGCTACTAATCTAGCCTTATTCCTAATCACTATTCCCCTTTCATCCCTTTTATTCTTGAAAACCCATCTAGTGCCAATTACCTTTGCATCCTTAGGCAAATCAACTAGCACCCAAACTTTCTGAATCTTGAACTGAAGAAGCTCCTCTTGCATAGCTTCTACCCAGCTAGAATCATCTAAGGCTTTCAGAATGTTCTTTGGTTCAGCTTGTGAGAGAAAACATACAAACAAGCAAGAGTTTGAAAACTCATGCTGTTTTGAAGCATAAAGGGCATCAAGAAGCCCTTGTTGGTCTGAAGACATCAGTTGTTGTCTTGTCTTCACCCCTGATTGTACATCTCCTATCACATTTTCTAGGGAGTGGACCTTGTGAATTCTGGTTTGTGGTGTAAGTGGAACATGATAGTTTGGTGGGAGATTGCTCAAATCCACCTCATTGTTTGTTAATCACTACTAGAAAAAGGACCTTTAATGACATGCTTTTAATGACACACATGATATAATGACACGTAAAATTGTAAGTCATAAAAAAACTGTCATAAATTGTAAAATCTGAAGGATAGACGACAGGCATTTTTGTGTGTCATCAAATTCGTGTCATATCTCAAATTTTTTTAAAAACACGGACTACACTTTCATTTCCCACTCCAACAAAACATATATCCCACTAAAACAAAAAAAACCCAAAAACATTTATCAATCAAACCCTAACCAAAAAATCAGTTCACGCACCCTCAATCCAACCCCCTCCCCTCTCTCTTTTGCTCCGGCGATTCCCTTCCCTCTCTCACTCTTGCCTCTATCACCGCCACCATCATCCATCACCTCCACCCCCTCTGTATTTGTGCCGACGCCACAACTATCTGTGCCGCCACCACCGTCGATGCTTTCTCTCCTGCCCACTCTTCAAGATTTCAAAATGAGGTTTTTCTTTTTATTTATTATTCAATTATAAAACTGAAAATTGTATAATGATAGAACGGATTAGAAATTTGTTTTGTAAACGACTAGTGTCATCGTTGGTTCGTGGTTTGTGGTTTTGGATATTGTTTGGTTCGGTTTGTGTTCGGATCTGCTTATTATTAGTTGTGTAAAATATGAGAATATTTATTTTGGGTGTGTTTTGTGTCGATTCAAACTCCACCCATGAGAGGGTGTTTTTGCTTCTCTTGGCCTTGGTCTTCGACCACCACCGAGAGCCTAAAGTGGCTGCTCTCGGTTTTGTTTCGGGTTTAAACCGGTCTATTAATTTCTTTTGTATATGGGTCGCATATGAATATGCTTATTTGACTTGTTGTTACAGCTTATCCTAGGCTTATGCGTTTGGCTTATTTCATTTTATAGCTTATTTGGGGTCTACTAATAAGCTCATGAGCTTATTTTGTTTTGTGTTGGACTCGGCTGGAAATACCAGCCCAAAGAGGGTGTCCGTTTGATTTGTTTCGACCCATCACCGAGAGCCACACAACGGTGTGTTGGTTTATTTTTTGGTTCGATTGGAAATCACCCAAGGGGGTGTGTTGATTCGGTCCACATTCACAGCCGAGAGGCTGTTATTTTGTTGTTAGGATTAGCTACAAAGTCCATCCAAAGGGGGTGCGTTTACTTGTTTACTTAGTGCACAAACATAGGGTGTTTGTTCGATGATTTCTGTCCAGCCAAAACCAGCCCCAATGAGGGGTATTGTTGGCTACTAAAACGGCCCAACCAGGGGTGTTTGTTGGCTGCTAAAACAGCCCCAAAACCAGCCCCAACCTAGGGTGTTTAGTGGCTGCAAAACAGCCCCAAATAGGGGTATTCGTGTGCTGATTTTCTGCACCAAATGGGAGTGTTTGTTTGCTGGAATTTCAGCACTAAAAAGGGTGCGTTTGCTGCAGATTTTCTGCACTAAAAAGGGTGCGTTTGCTGCCGATTTTCTGCACTAAAAAGGGTACGTTTTTTTTCTGATTTTTCTGCGCAAAAAGGTGCGTTTGGTTTGGTTGCTGTCACACAGATAAGCGCCCCATCCAACAGGCCTAGCTAATTGTTTGTTTGTTGGTCTATTTGGTGTGAAAAAGGAACCCAACAGGGGCGTTTTTGTTATGTTAGAATTGGTGTGCAACGGGTTCATGTAAGTTCTGAAACCATGACGGCAAGGACAGGTGACCATCTCTTTTGTTTTCTGTTGCTTCACTTTAACACACGTTTCTTTCTTATCCGCCAAAGTTATTTGACCATCTCTTTTGTTTTCTGGAGCTAATAAGCTATTCAGGAAGGTTTCTGGGGTTTTTCTAGCTTGTGTGAACAAGCTAGGGGTGTTCTGGTTCCTTGTTCCTTTGTTCCATAAGCTCATTCAGTTGTAAGTTTTTTGAATTTTTAGCATTAAATTTTAGTGTACTGTGCAATAGCTTATTTCTAGCTTATTGTTGTTATTTCCAGCTTATTATTAGTTTCTAATTACATTTCATCAATAATATCAGTATTAAATAGTCATTATCTCTAATTTGTTTAAAAAACTCATTTTAAGCCATAATAGACCTATATAGCCTACTGCTTATTTACAGCTTATGCCTAGTTGATCATTACTTATTAGCACATATATAAGTTAGATAGACTTATTTCAAAACATATCCTAGCTTAAATCAGGTATATTCAGTATAAATACCAACACAGACCCCAATGAAGGAGTGTTTGGTTTAAGCAAGTTACATGGTCAAATAACTTATTTACTGTACATTGACCATTAGCTCAGTTTCAAATCAGCTTATCTTAGTCCATATAAGGTGTATTTGAGTTCCAATTAGCCAATCAGATAGAAATACTAATTTTAAGTGTCCTATGTTAATTTCAGCCAATTAGAGGACCATATAAGCTAGAATAAGCCATAAGCTCATATAGCCCTCATACTTGGCATTTATAAGTCTCTTTTAGTCCATATAGAGTAGTCAAAAGATTTGGTTGAACCTTTCTTTGATTTGCACAGTCTGCACACAAATAGCCCAAGACAGACTGCAAATCTAGTTTTTCAGGTTTTCTAGGGTCCTTGGCACAATTTTAATTAGATCAACATAAGCCCTCATAAGCTGATCTTTTGGATAAATAAGCTCACCCAGCTTATCTCCCTTCTAGTATTTTTTGATTATTTTTTAGAATTTTTTAAGACCACAAAAATTAGGCCTGCACAAAGGAAATTTTGCCCTGTGCAGCCTGCAAGTTCAGCCGACTCAGTGCTGATTCAGCTTATTTCTAAGCTTTTCCAGCTTATAGGCCTAGCCTTTCATAGATTCCTTAGCTTATTTTTAGTCTACTCAGTCCATAGTAGTCTTTTCTAAATCCCATTAGCTTATTTCCAGTCCATAACTTAATTTGCAAATATCCTAGTTCTTAATAAGCTTTTACATAGACTGTTTTGATAAGCTGCTAGTTTCCAGCTTATTTAGCATATTCTAAAAATATTTCCTTTGTTAAAGTTGCTTATAATTAAGTTTGAAAATATTTCCTTTGTTAAATCTACTTTTTAAATCTACTTTTTTATAATACTTTTTTTGTTATTTTGGGAACAGGTGGCTAGCAACTCGTCCCAAAATGTCGAACTACTGCTTCAGGAGAGCTGCACGGATGACTCGGGTAGTCTTGTTGTATACTCAGTGGTCGATGTGGAAGCTGTCAAACTAACTTGTGAATTACTATCGATATGTAATTTTTGTCGTTAATTAACTTGTGACTTATCGTGAATTAGTACTTGAATTAACCTCATTGTTTTGATATATATATATATATATATGAAATGCGTTATTTTGATATTTGTGTTTTTAATTTTGTATTATCAGGTTTTTAATTGTCATTTAATAGAAAATTAGGAACTGAAAAAAATTAATTTTTTTTAAAAAAAAAAATTAGGTTATGACTCGCAAAAAGGAGAGTCATAAAACGTGGGTCATAAGTGCGCGTCATAGAGGGATGACGCACATATGCGAGTCATGAAGCTTTATGACTGGTCCATCCTTGACGGGCATTTGCGCGTCATCTGACCTCTTCTTGACGCGCATTTGGAGTCAAGGATAGCCCTTTTTCTAGTAGTGAATTCTGCTTCCTTTGTTAAGTCTGCTTCTTCAGTTAAGTCTGTTTCAGCAGCATTATCAACAGCAGAACTATTTTCTTGTTCCTTTGTTCCATCTTCTTTGCTTTTATCTTCAACATCTTCTTTAGCTTTACCAGAAGAAGATTCACCAATTGTTGAAGTTGATTCCACACTTGTACTTGACCATATTGGCATCCAAACATGATCTTGGTTTGTCTCCTTTTCTAACCTTGCCTCATCTGTTGCTTGTGAACCTGAAAAATCATTAGTTTTTGCAACAACAGGCACATAATTCATTGATTTGGTTAGAGTTTCAAGATCAAATAGCCATTTTGGTCCTTGACCTTCTACATTGGATTTATCTTCCAAAAACTCCACATGTAGATTTTCCTCTACAATCCTGGTTCTTGAGTTGTATACTCTAAATGCTTTGCTATTAAGAGAATATCCAACAAAGAAACCTTCATCTGCTTTACCATCGAATTTTCCTAAATGGTCTAAGGTATTGAGAATTGTCACATGACATCCAAAAGGTCTAAGAAATCCTATTGCAGGAGTTCTACCTCTAAAAAGTTCATATGATGTCTTATTGTGAGGCTATACAACTAAAACTCTATTTTGAACATAGCAAGCAGTGTTGACTGCTTCAGCCCAAAAAGTTATAGGTAGCTTAGAATCAGCTAACATAGTTCTAGCAGCTTCAATTAGTGTTCTATTCTTTCTCTCAACAACACCATTCTGTTGTGGAGTTCTAGCAACACTAAATTCTCTCCTAATACCTTTTTGTTTGCAGAAATCATCCATAACTCTATTCTTAAACTCTGTCCCATTATCACATCTAATGACTTTCACTTTCTTGTCTACTTGGTTTTCTATCTGTGTAATGAATGTCTTAAGAATGCTAGAAGTTTCATCCTTAGAACCTAAAAAGAAAACCCATGTAAATCTGGTATAGTCATCAATTATAACAAGACAATATCTCTTATGCATTATACTACTTACTTAAACAGGTCCAAATAAGTCCATATGAAGCATAAACAATGATTGATTGATAGAGTTAAAAATCTTGGGCTTACAAGTGGCTTTGTGTTGTTTTCCTTTAAGACAAGCAATGCATGTTTGATCATTTTCAAATCTTTTGTGAGGTAAACCTCTTACCAAACCATTCTTAACAATTTTATTTATGGTTTTGAAATTAATATGACCAAGCCTTCTATGCCATTTCATTGATTCATCCAATGTGGCCTTTGCAACAAGACAAGTTAAATCCTTTTTAGGAACAATGTTCTTCATGTCAACATTGTACATATTGCCCTTTCTAGGAATTTTAAGAAGTACTTGACTTTCATCAGGCATCTTAAAATCAGGAGAAAGTACAAGACATTCAGTCTCACAGAAAAGAACTTTGTTCTTTTTGTCACATATTTGTGAGACACTAAAAAGATTATAATTTAGCTCTTGTACATAGTACACATCTTCAAAATCTAAATTTCCAGTTTTAATGGTACCTTTACCGAAAATTTTGCCCCCAACACCTCCTCCAAAGGTAACATAGCCACCATCTAATGTTTAAAAATCAGAAAGATAGGACTTGTTGCCTGTCATGTGCCTTGAACATCCACTATCTGAGTATCCTTGATCCTCTTGTTGATCAATTGAATGTTCCTGCACATAAATGAGAAGTATTAGTTTCTTTTGGGGACCCAAGCCATTACTGACTTGGATCTGCCTCTTGCATCAATGTAATTTAATCTTTTTAGAACAGTTAATGCAACATTGGATTTAGTTGAATTCCAAACCCAACATGATGAGGCCTTAACATCATTTGCCCTGTTTTCCTTAGCAGCAGAATTAACTATATGCCCAGCAGAATTAACTGCTAGCCTAGCAGAATTAACTGCTGGCTTAGCAGAATTAACTGCTGACTTTGTAGTTGTTCCCTTTTGTTTCCAAACTTGTTTTTGGACCACTGCTTTTGTTTGAATAGGCCTTTGAACAGACTTTGGTGCATGTTTGTAAGATGTTTTTGCACCCTTAGTTGTTGATTTTGGGTAAACAGTCATATATGGTCTAGTAGAATTAACTTTATTGAAGCCAGACTTAACAGAGACTGTTTTGGGTTTAGTTCTGTTAACATTAGAACTAGAGTGAAAGTGAGATTTAGGTGTTTGCCTTTTGTAGTTCACTCTATTGTTTTCATACCCAGATACCCATTTGTTGCAGAAAGCTGCAAGATGGTCAAAACTACCACATGTATAACAAGCTTTGTTGTAAAAAGCAAAGTCATCACCTAATTGGTTAGACTTGAGGTTATTCCAATTTCTTTGGTTACCTCTGGGCTTGCTAGTGGATCTGTATTGTTCACAATACCTAACTGGTTGCCTAACATGTTTAATGTTTGATTTAGGCCTATCAGTATCCTGCTTTCTTAACTTTTTCAGGTTTAGACATAACCTGTTCATCTTCATCACTATCAGTTGTACAATCCTCAACAACTATAGCATCTCCTTTCTTAACAAAGGACACCTTGTCCTTAGGAAGTGAAGTTTTATTTAAACTCTCACTTACTTTTTCTATCTTAGGACCCTCAGTAGACTTAGAACCATATTCCATAATTGGTTCTTGAAACTCAGCAAAACCTGTGTGTGCTAGGTCAATACCTGGAGGTGAAGGAACACCTCTGTATGGTGGAGGAACAGATTTGTATCCTAAACCAGACTTAGCTTTATTGATTACTTGAGCTTCCCAAATCTTATTAATTCCCTCTGAGGCATAAGCTAAAGCATCTATTGTTATCTTAACATTTTCACTGTTATTTAGGGCTTTAGCTAGAGCTGCTCTTTCTGAACAAATTATTTCAGCTTGAAAATCTATTTTTCTTTGAAGAGCATTCATGTCATCAACAAACTTAGACTCATTTTCTTGATAATGTACAAGTTGTTTTTCAACAACAGATATACCTCTTTTATGATTACCTAAGTTGGCTAATGCATCATATAATTGTTCTAGTTGATCATCAAATCTCTTTTTAAGATCTTCATAAGCTTTAAGAGCAGAACATGATTCAGTACATTTAATTATGGAATTTACCTCTGAATCAGAAAAGGCCATTAGAGCAGTCTCAGTGGCCACCAGTGCAACATTTGTTGGTGCTTCCACTTCATCAGCCATGAAGCTCCAATCATAGTTGATACCATCTATGGCTAGCATAGCCCTTGGTTCTTCAACTGTGATTTCCTTCTTCTTTTCTTGCCTATACCATGTGCTTCTATTGTCCTGCTTCCTTGGGTTTCTACATTCTTTAGCAAAGTGTCCTAACCTGTGACAGTTGAAACACTCTACTTTCTTCTTATCAAACCCAGCAGTTTCATTACCATCAATGGTAATCTGCTTACCAGTTCTCTGCCAGAACTTCTTAGCCCTCATGCTAAGTAAAGCAACCTGCCATTTGATGTCCATCTCTTCCAAATCATTATCATCCAACTGATCAAGATCTTCATGAGTTAGAGGAGAACCACTAGTTTGACTAGACATGAATACATAGAATGCCGGATCTCCAAGTCCTGCAACATTCTTTTGTGAACTAGTAGAAGGACCACCATAGATAGCAGTAGAAACACCTACTTCTTCATCTACCTCATCTGACTTAGTAATACTAGGAGATGACAAGAGTGCCACATTCCCAGAGCTAGTACTATAGATTCCAGACTTCTTTAGACTTTGTTCAACAATTTTGAAGTTATTGAACAAATCATTGAGTTTCATGACTTCAATGTCTGGTTTGTTCATCCAGACAACCACATGAGTATGGAAGTCATCAGGTAGGCTTCTCAAAAACTTTATGTTGAGATCTTCCTTGGCTATCTCAACACCCAACACAGCTAACTGACTGACAAGCTTATGTAATCTTGAGAATAGCTTATCAAGTGATTCATTGCTATTTGAACTAAAGTTTTCAAATTGTTGTTTTAGCAATGTCTTCTGTGTTTTCTTGGTAGTTTCATTACCACCAAACCATGCACAAATCTCTTCAAAAAGAGTTTTTGCATCTGGATACTTGCTAAAAGATATCATTTGTTCACCAGGAATGGTCATAAGTAACAAATTTCTTGCCTTTTGATCATTCCTCTTCTGTATCTTTTCATCATTGTTAGATGGTCCAGTATTCCTTCTTCTTTCAGTTTTGCCTTCAAGAATAATATCTGTATACCCTAATGTAAATGAATCACCATACAGAATGATATCCCAAAGAGCATAATCTTGGACCATGAAATATTGCTCAATTCTCAACCTCCATAACTCAAACTCATTCTGTTTGATCATGGGCAACTTTGCAGCAACATTTGTAGCAGTATCTTGAACATCCATTTCTTAAGCTTCTTCTTCTAAATCAATAATATCAGCCTTGCTCTGATACCACTTGTTAGGATTCGATACACTATAAGGTGGTTAAACCTTTTGTACTTTGTGTATATGATATATTGAGTGAATATGATTAAGTATGCGGAATCTATTTAATCACACTTAGAAGGTTATTATGGTTATGGAAATGGAACAGTTGTGTTTGTTATATGACAATGAACAAGAAAAGCTTATCACCAAACGATTCAATATTATTAAGATAATAATACGAGTGATCTTGAGTTATCACTAGGGTTACAACCTTGAATCTTATGTTTCTATATCTTGTGATATTGTTTTTGTTCTATGTTCTTGAGAGATATATATTTTTCACTATAAGTTTAACACACTTATCTCTAGTCTAAGATCTTTCTTTTATAACATAAGAAAGATCTTTACAATAATGTTAAATCTTGTCAAACAACTTGCTAGCTTATCTTATGTGTGTCAGTAACTAAGATACAACATGTATCTATGTTTACAACTTGTTCTGTGAGTATAAGATAAAGACTGAGCACATGGGGTAAGATATTATCTACCGTGTATTATTGACTTTTAGTCAACCAGACTTAATATTTTCATCAAGCAGACTTAACTCTGATAGTCACTAGAATTCACACTTGACTTAACCACAAGACTTAACTTCAGCGACCAGACTTAATCAGCAGATAACCAGCAGACTTAACTTTGGAACTCACCAGACTTAACTCTACTGCTACCAGATTTAATCACTTGAGAGATTTTCCCGATACTTAAACTTCAGAATATTTAATTCCCAACAGATTTGCTAAAGTCTATCAGTCTGTAACGAACTTATCTTCGTGTACTTTTTGCTAATCAAGAGCCCAATAGGAGATTGCTGTTACTAGTACTATTTTCTCAATATGTTTTCTTTATATTTATTTCTTAAATTTGCGTCTGTACATTTTTTCAAACAAGGATGATCAAATGGCAAAAGTGCCTTCATATGATGCAAGAATGATGATATTCACAAATCACATACTCAACTTGGGTATTACTTTTACCAGGTCTTATTTTGTAAATAATGTTTTTTCAAAATAGCCCGTTTGACCCGTGGCCGTTTTGACCCGTGCTTGTTTGATCCGAATTAAAAATTTGCCCGTTTTAGCCCGTGCCCATTTGGCCCGTGACCGGATTAAAATTTGCCCGTTTGGCCCGTGCCCGTTTTAGCCCGTGCCCGCCCGGCCCTCCTGGCCCGCCCGTTTTGCCACCTCTATGGGCAAGATTTGCCACCCCTAGGCACAACCATTAAAAAAAAATTGAATAGTACATTACATATTTGTTGCAGTTTTCCCTTCATTAGATATATTGTTAGAATTTAATAATCATGACTAGTTCATATATTAAACAAGTAATCATCATACACATGCGGAAGCCTAAGATCTATTTTAACATATAAAGAATTAATGTTTATGCTAGTAATTAAACACAAAATATACCAAAAAATTTTGTTTAGGAAAAAACAAAATCGATTAACCCTAATGGGTTTAGTTCGATCGATCCAAGCAAGAGAGAAGAAGAAAAAGACTTTAGGGTTATAGCAAGTGCGCAAGAGTTAATGATTCAATAACCCTTGGTCTTGTATTTATAGCATGACAATCTTGGAGAACAAGTTAGCAATGGGTTGGGTATTCCAAGCCCATGCCGATCGGCCTATGGATCCCTAAGGGATTCCGGAAGTTTTCTTGTTCCTCTAATTTCATCTATAGTCCTTCTCTTATTCCCTAACGGTCGTTAGTCAATTCTCATTAACTACTTAACGTCCGTTAGTCGTTATTTTTGTGTTTTAATAATTAAATATATAACGTTTTATATATATAATTATTATCCATTAATTCTTCATACATAAAGTGTGCAATCCCGTGGTCTAGAGTTCGATTCTAGACATACACATATTAATATTTGTCCATAAAACTAACAGCTCCCACTTGGACATCTATTAATAGTGTAATGACATTGGTTAGCGTCTAGCAACACGCCAATGCCCCTAGTACAACTCGAGGATGGTCTCCTGGAAAAACCATTTCGATGATTCATCATCATACTTATCCTTTTGTTACTAATACTACGTTAATAAAGATATGGATCTTAGTCATTCTTTAATTAACCATTCTGTTTCTCGTTGTTTCTGATTGAGCAAGATTACCAAATCGTCTGAACGTATTCCAGATAGATCTTGGGCGTGGCCACGCAAACATCTTGTCAACCCTACGAGGGGCCCAGCAGTATTAAACTTCAAAACAAATTTGAAGGAACAAATTCTCTCTTGACTACGAGCCTAACCCATGAACTTTGCAACACTCCTGAAAACAATCCTTATAGCTACCAGTAACGTATAGCAGTAAATTGCTTTACAGAAATGCACTACATCCATGACAGTTATCTGGTATCTCAAGTCTGAGGATAACTATATTCATGATTTATTTGATGACAATATCTATAAAGTAAACTCATGAAGTTGGGATAAGTCCTATATTCAATTCATTGAATATCATGTGAAATTGGCATGTCAACGCATCA
The DNA here is from genome assembly GCA_021014915.2 of Artemisia tridentata subsp. tridentata. Lineage (NCBI taxonomy): Eukaryota > Viridiplantae > Streptophyta > Magnoliopsida > Asterales > Asteraceae > Artemisia > Artemisia tridentata. The sequence continues at coordinate 106,300,721 of CP139506.1, read as the reverse complement.
ATATACTTTCAAGTATATTCTACCAATACTCAGATTTGTCTTAATTTAATGATATTCCCATATCATTAATTGACAACGGACAATTTAGAATAATTAAATTATTCATGGATTAAACATGCAAATACAGGATACAATCTATTATTAATGAAAGCAAACGTACCAAGTACTTTAATTCATTGTAAATAATAATTGCTTAACACCCCTTATCCAAATACTAAATAGATCAATGCATGATAATTTTAGTTAATGAATTATGCCTCAAGTCATGTCAATCATACTTGTTGACAAGACATAAATCAACTAATTTTGATCTATCGGAATTTTGAGAATACTTATTTCAAGAATTCAATTAGTGAAGTTCTTGTATGTGTGCATTCAACTATCTTGATATTGCCACATAATATTTCATAAAATGCGTGACATCCTCAACCACCAATTTATGACAATTAAACTATCAAACCTTTTATAGTTTAAAGTATTCTAATTCTTTAATGTATAATGCAACTATGCTCATAGTTAAGCATAACTAGTACACATGGCCATTAACAAGGATGAAATCCTACCATGACTAGTATTGAGTGTCATCTCAATTTCATTAGCATCCATTGTGTAATGTTTGATGCCTTCCAATCTTTCAAGATTTGTCGGCTATAACGATTACGCAACAATTTGCCATATGGTTCATACTTAGAATTTAGGAGCAATTCCAGGCTGAGGATGTAATTCTATATCCAACCATATTCATTACACTTAGTTATCTAATAACTTTCAATTAGATATTAATGTTGTCAAATCATCTTTCATCCAAGCATGATACAACAAATAACATGATGTACATGAAAAATCCTTGTGTCAAACTTAGATTTCATTCATGTTATATCTTTTCAAAGATATGTTTCCATTTAGACTTTCTAATAGTATATCATGTTCTATTAGAATCAATTATTTTACCGCTTATGTTTATAGACACTTATTCAATTTACATTGGAGAAAGACTCTCCCTCTACTTTATTTGACAGGGGCAGAGAATACCACTCTATCAATAACAAGAAAAAAGTAGCAATTCCGTTTCAAATGGTTTGAGCTTGGAAGCAACCTGCTATCTATCGATAGGCGAGAACATACTGCTATTGGCTGCTTCGCCTATCGATTCTATTATGGCCAGCTTGGAGACATTAGAGGAAGACTATCATCTCTATCCGGGTACGATCATAGCATAGCTACAATAAACATATATTCCAAGGTTGTATGTTTATTTCCTAAATCCTCAAGTGAAGTTTCATTCCAAACTAAGACTTAACATTTAACGTATATGGAATGTTACTTCCTATATGTTATACAACATATATGAAATAAGGAAATAAATATAACACTCCCACTAGCTTTCAGTAATACTAAGGAATTATCTTATTTTAATTATAAATCAAAACTTGGATTTAATAATTAAACATAAGTATATCTCCTAGATGCATGCATTAATCCATTCATGAATTATTGCACTTTGTATACTTCCAAAGATTATTTGAATTCAAATACTCCTTTTAATTACTTATCGTACTCGCACAAGTAATTACTCAAGAAAGAGTTTTGATATTCCATTGTCAATTTCATATTATTGAAACTAAGAATGACAATTATAATCTTTATACATTTAATGTGCCTAGAAAGAATATTCAATCACAGTTAATTGATTAAGTGTGATTAATAGTCTTGTCATAAAACATTCATTAAATATGTATACAAAATTGTCCATATGATTTCTACAAAAAGATTTAAACCTTTAAGATTTTCATTCCCTTTGAAGAAATTCATCTTCATTCTATAGTCTAACTATAGAGTTTAAGATAAACTAAGTTTCCAAAACTAGTTATCTTTGTGGACTGCATCTAAACATTCATAGTATGAGTAATTTACCAAATTCAATATTTGCAATTCATCTTAATGACCAACAGGTTTACCATAATCCTGTAACTCATAATCCTCAACATATTATTCAAATATTTGAGATATCCTTGCGAATCTATGAATGAGAATTCCATCATCTTGAGATTTAACATTAACATGTTTAATCCTCATCATGACTTTCACTAGTGTATTTTTAGAAGATTATGCATCTTGTAATTTTATTGTTTCAAGATAAAAACTCCCACTTGCCTTTTGCAATTTATAGACTATCTATAAATACTTAGCAAGTAGAGAAACCCCATATTGTTCTCTTTTGGGACATTACAAATACACATTGACAGTTCCTTACATTAGTTTGTTAATATCCTACTTCATAAGTTGTTTAACAAATTAAGAACTTAAATTTTAAGACTTAATGTGATTCATCACATTCCACAATAAATGGTGTATTATTAATCTTCTAGGTTGGAGTCTTATTGACTATATACAATCCATACTCAATTTTCTAACCTTGATAATTTTTTGGAAGAAAAGAAGTTATGGTTATCTTTAATTAAACGATACCAATAGAGTTTGATTCTCCTAACTGAACACACCACAAACTTGTGGTATTTCATTAGAACTAATATTGTGAGACAATCTAACAATATGTAAGATAAACTTATACTCCTTTTGGCTTACCTATTTACCAACTAAGTCATCTTAATGGTGAAATGGTTTTTTTCAAGCCAATTGCATGCTTTATAATACAAGTACTTTTAACTAAGTCACTTCATGTCCATTTCTCAACAAGAAGACATGAACTGTTATAATCCCACTATACGTTATAAATCATTGATCAATTCAATGACTTCTTGTATATGTCTTAATAAAGAAGACATAACAAGTTAACGTCTTACTTTATATTATAATAAGTCTTGTCACAATTAAAAGACTTCATATTTATAACTTTACTATAAAGTATAAACATGTATAACTAAAGTAATCATAAACACCACAATTTGGTTTCAATAGTAATTTCAAGTTAATTTATTAATTCATTTATTTATGACATTCCAAGAATACATAAATATTCAAATTTGAAGTAGTATTAGATTACTTCATTTATTTATGTCATTTCAATAATACATAAATATTTAGTTTGAAGTAGTCTCATTATCATATTGACACTTGTTCTAATAAGTATCTAATTTAGAAACTGTAAATTCTCCATGTACGGTCTCACGTAATCATGGAAATTCACTTTGTCATTGCAATCTAGTCAAGGTCTCACTTAAGCTAAATTTCAACAACAAGTGTTTCTTGAATTAGATGTGTATTAGTCATATTTAGAACGTTAGTTTCTTACCTTGCGGTCAAGACAATCCTTTAAATCATATTCCTATGTGTTGTACCTTGCACACAATATAAGATTTCTCCCACTAGTGTATGGAACAACATTATGTATCAGATAAACAACATGTCACTCATTTGTTTATGTGATCAATATGATTGTGTCATAGATATTAGCATAATTAGTAGATATAGAACCACATTGTCTAGTAAGGAAACGTACATGACTATCCTTAAAAACACAAGTGTCTATAATTGGAAAGTAATTATCTCAAGACATTCTAGAGATAATTTGGGTTACTACCAAGATGACAAAGCTTGTAGCTCCCACTGAATTACAGATCATTACAATAATTCATTATTCAGTAACTACAACACAATGCTCCCACTGGATTTGACAACATTGTAAGTGTTTCATAACCAGTAAAAGCAAATAGTGTGCTATTAACTTTCCTACACCTTTGAGAATACCCATTCGTAACAATTACTTAGGTATTAAAAAGAGTGTATTCTACTATGTAGATGATGGACTATCCATTAATGCAATTAACTTGAAAATTGGGCATGCAATTTTTCCTTAATATGTCTACCATCCCCATAATGGTATGTAGCATCTTTAAATGGTCAAAACACAACAACTAGATAAATTATGCTAGTTTGCATTTTACCAATTTTGCGGTAATTAGTCTAGCTTCTAATTTAATAACTCAGAAAATGTGCAATTTTCTTAACTATTAAAGTTTGCTATGAGTTATTTTTTAGAATTTAGACAATTCTAATTTTCCTATCATACATTTCTCATTCATGAAAAAGAATAGGATTAAGTCTCACTCTTTTCTCATAGAAAGGAGACTAGGTTTATTCTTTTAGTAAAGTTGACTCTAGTCAAAACCCTACGGGTGTAGATCAATTGACCAATAAAAGAATATCCCACGTTTACGGTTTAATGTTGCATTAATACATTTAAAAGAATTTACAAAATTCAATTTTAGTATCTTCGATAATACAATCTTTTCAAGAAAATAAAATACCCAAGGAAATATTCATATAACCATTGAATTTTCTTGAAAAACTAGGATCCAAATTTTTATAGTTTCACTACATCAGTTGATCTGCTAGTAGTGAAAGTATAAAATATGGTAATCTGTCGAACAATAATCGGCAAACAATTTCTGATTCCTAGATCATTATGGGATTTACATTTGCCAAATACAATTTGCAAAGTAAGCATGTTTCATTCCATCTCATGCCTTAAGTTTCTAGGTCTCACTAACAACTTAATTAAGTTGTCTAATTTAGAAACTGCAAATTCTCCATATATGGTCTCACGCATTAACGGAAATTTACCTTGTCATTGTAATCTAGTCAAGGTGTCACTTAAGCTAAATTACAACTTCAAGTGTTTCTTATAATTAGATGGCACGAACTTAAATTTTAAGGTACTAATTTTGATATGTCAATCAAAATATGTATGAAGAAGCATGCACACATCTTCGTATCATAAGTGTTTCTTACAATTTTAGGGTTTCAAAATTACAAAACTTATTTTTAATTATAAGGGCATCGCCCCCCCCCCCCTTAAAAAATTAGGGTTTTGATTTTTTTTAAACCCAAAAAAATCGATTAACATGAAAACCTAATCCAAGATTCATTTTTTAAACCCTAAAATGGCTCGTGATGCCACTGTTAGAATTTAATAATCATGACTAGTTCATATATTAAATAAGTAATCATCATACACATGCGGAAGCGTATGATCTATTTTAACATATAAAGAATTAATGTTTATGCTAGTAATTAAACACAAAATAAACCAAACAATTTTGTTTAGGAAAAAACAAAATCGATCAACCCTAATGGGCTTAGTTCGATCGATCCAAGCAAGAGAGAAGAAGAAAAAGACTTTAGGGTTATAGCAAGTGAAGAAGAGTTAATGATTCAATAACCCTAGGTCTTGTATTTATAGCATGACAATCTTGGAGAACAAGTTAGCAATGGGTTGGGTATTCCAAGCCCATGCCGATCGGCCTATGGATCCCTAAAGGATTTCGAAAACTTCTTGTTCCTCTAATTTCATCTATAGTCCTTCTCTTATTCCTTAACAGTCGTTAGTCAATTCTCATTAACTACTTAACGTCCGTTAGTCGTTATTTTTGTGTTTTAATAATTAAATATATAACGTTATATATATATATATATATATATATATATATATATATATATATATATATAGGGGGACTTTCTTACGAGAACCATTTTATCTGCGAGAACTGAGAGAACCACAAAAAACATACATGCACGCCTTTTAAAATAAAATAAAAATACATGCAAATCATCAATAATTGTAAGTATCCACCTATGTTCTTCAATATCATCATGAACTCATCCTCTTTTTTCACAAAAACCTTACACAAGGCCGCAATATTGTCGTTGCACGCCTTATAAGAACATACATGCACACCTTCAAAGAAAAATGTTGTATTTCCAATTTCTTATCAAATTCTTTAGAACAACTATGTTTTTTAAAAAACATATTATGTTGTTTTTAGAACATATGTGCAAAAATACAATTATTGAAGGCGTGCATGTATGTTTTTGGTGGTTCTCTCAGTTCTCGCAGATAAAATGGTTCTCGCAAGAAAGTCTCACTATATATATATATATATATATATATATATATATATATATATATATATATATATATATATATATATATATTATCCATTAATTCTTCGTACGTAAAGTGTGCAATCCCGTGGTCTCGAGTTCGATTCTAAACATACACATATTAATATTGTCCATAAAACTAACATATATAAGATTAAAAACACTAGACAGCAGTCACAACACTACACACACTTAGGAAGCACGAGATCTCCATAATATCTTTAGTCGGTCATTATTAGCTACACATAATTTGAATATTGACGAGGATTGATCACACTAAGAGCAGGAGGTGTGGTAACCTGAGTTAAGATTTCACACACTGGCACATCAGCGCCAGCTTTAACATTTTCACCTTTAACTAAAAAAAAACACCATAACTCACCTTAACTCAAATTTAACTCAAATATTTTCAAACTCAACCCCTAAACTTAAACTAATACTTCATTTATTAAAAACATAAAATTAATTCTTAAACATATTACAATACGAAATTAAAAAAAAAGAAAAGTTACAACGAAAAAAAAAATAACGAAAAAAAAAAAAAAAAAACGCAACACTAAGCAAACTACAACATAAAGGAAATTACGAAATTAAATCTAGTGACAAGGTTGCAAGTAGCCGTTTGAAACTTTTAATCCGTTAGAGGGGGTAAAATGAATCCTTTTTTTTTATTTAAAATGCAACGGATATATAGCCGTTGTAAGGGGCGAAAGTGATTTTTTTTGTTCAAAGCAACGTTTAACGCTGCGTTAAAGGGTTAATGCAGCGTTAACACAGCTCGATGGTGTGGTTGACGCAACGCTAACGCAGGGGAGGTGATGGTTTAACGTAGAATCGCGTTACCATATGATGAACTCAAATAAGTACATTTTATTATCATCATTTATCCTATTTATTTGACTTGTTTTATTATATTATATATGAGAATCGATACATTAATGTTTACTTTAGTAATTCTCAAGTAAAAACAAGCATTATGTGAAACTTGGCGATTTTGGACTAATTATGGAGCAAAACAAGCGAGATGTCAAAAGTCTACTGAAATCCAGAAGATGCGCCGTATCTCACTCAACAAATACGACGCAATATCATACTTAGATGAATTCAAAGACCATTGCCTGACTTTGAAGAATGCGCCACATGCAATTCTGTCATGCGCCGCATATGAAACTTTGGTCAAAGAAGAAGATCAAGCTCGTTCTACTCCAGATACGCCGCATTATACTTCTAACATACGGCGTATCACTATCAAGATTTCACCAGTTACAATCCAAGACAGCTAGAGTACATGCGTCGCATACAAAGATCAAGTTACGCCGCATCTGAAGACGGTGTACGAATATTCCAGAATATATTAATCTTGGACCCCACGCGAAGTTAAGTCAATGCGCCGCATCTATCAACTCAATGCGCCGCATCGATCCCTCAGACAGAAACTATAAATACCCCAAGGTCAGACGAATTTAAGAGACCTTTTATATAACCCTAGAGCCGAATCTAGACGACCAAGCAGCACAAGACACACCTCAAACAAAGATACAAGAGCTGTAAGAAGGTCCTGCATGTATTCAATTCATTAAGTAGTTTTGTTTTATTGTTTTAGTACGCTTTAATTCATCAGGATTGATGGGCTTGTGTCATGTGACTACGGAAGATCATGCACTCCCCTTAATATTGCTTTCCCATTAATTAAAGTTTATATGTTGATGTATTTGGTGACTTTTATTAGTGCATTGATAACCTCTGTGTCTAGCTGAGTCTTGCTTGGGTCGCCATGCCCCTTCCTCGCCTATTTATTCTAGCGTCTCTAGAAAAGTAGGATAGACATAAGTAATCATTAAGGGTTTACTCGCCGATAAGATTAGAGCCAACGAGAAAGGTTTAATTATATACACTTCATATAAAACTAGCAATAAAACAAGTGACAAGCTATTTAATTATCAGGACAGGTCTTCTTATTGTCTCGAGTATCTATCTGTGTACGTGTGTGCTAATCGCTGATTCGTGCTCATTAGTTTAGTTTTCTATTTAATTATAACCAAACTGTGCCAGTCTCTCAGGCTGAACCCCCTTGCGTTAGTATTAGGTTGTATAACTTACTTAGGATATTAAAATACTGATTAGAATAACTAGATAATACGTTCCACTCTTAGTGATCGACACTCTGCTTACCATTATATTCATACTGACCGGGTACACTGCTCGTTAAGTGTGTGTGTTATTGATAAGTCGGCTAAATATAAATTTAAAACTTGAGTAGGCATTAATACTGCTAAACCACAACGACACATCACGCGCATCACCATACCCCTTGCTCTAATGGAAGGTCTTATGTGAAAGAGACCGCAAGTTTTCTATCAAATCTGTGATATACTTACTTTGCATCTCATCATTCTGCATAAACTTCTTCCATTTTTTGTGATTTTCTCTTACTGATTTTGCTGGTTCTTTATCAACTTCATACATAACATTCTTCACAGCTTCAAAAACATCCTCTTTCCCAAAATACCCATCTTCATCTCTCCTATTTACCTTCACCCCAACCCTCCATTCCATCGCCATCAGTTTAGAGTTCATTAACTGATCACCCTTCAATGGCAACATCACCAGCTGACAATCATTCACCAGACCTTCTATAACCGAGCTGAAACCAGCGTGACACACATAACAGCCCACATTTTCGTGTGCTAGAATGTGCCGTTGTTGCACCCACCCTGAATGCACAACCCCTATATCCTTGACTCTTTCCCGAAACCCATGAGGTAGTGTACGTTCCAATTCAGTCGAGCTATCAAGGGTAGCAGAAAAATTCAAGACTAGAAAGAAAGGAAGGCCGGTGAGTTCCAACCCTAGAGCTAATTCTTTTATTTGATCGTCTGTTAGAAAAGTTTCACTCCCAAAAGAACAATATATGACAGATTTGGATCTCAATTGACTTAACCAGTTAGCCCATTTCTTAGCTAGTTCGCCACTATGTGGTTCAGGGACCACTAGACCGATTAAAAGTACTGGCCTTTTAAGCTTGGTTGCTGACATAATCGATTAAAAGAAATGGGGTTTGGGTTGACCTTGTTAGCAGGGTGTAAACGAGACGAGACAACTCGCGAGTTATTTGAGATCGACTCGTAAACTACTCGAGTATATTTCTGAGTTGAGTTCGAGCTTCAAAATACTCGGCTCGTGAAGCTCGCGAGCCTTATCGAGCTTGATTAAATTACATTTTTACCCTTTCATATACATAAATTTACTTAATTTTCATACAATTCGAGTCGAGCCGAGCTTGATATGCCGAGTATTTATCGAGTTCGAGCATGAAATGTGGAAATAATCGAGCTCGAGTCGAGTTTCGAGCTCGAGTTTTATATGACGAGTCGAGCTCGAGCTCGAAATATAAAGCTCGGCCGAGCTCGAGCCGAGTTTCGAGCTCGAGTCGAGCTCAAGCTTGGCAGTACTCGGCTCGACTCGACTCGTTTACACCCCTACTTGTAAGTTGTGTCTTGGGGTTTTTACAGTTTGGGTCCTTGTAGTTTGGAGGTTTGTTTAACTTGGACTTCTGTTTTGAAATGATGGTTATCGTTTCACTTGAAAAGAAGAAACTTATCATAGATTGGTCCTACTTTCTAATGCATCTCCAATATTGGCACTAAGTGTACCTTTTAGAATAAAATAGTGCAAAAAGTAGCGAAAATGGTCTCCAATGTTAACACTAAACACCACACTATTTTAGTGCAATGGATAGTGAACACTGAACACACAAAATGCATTAAATATAGTGCATTACTATTCATTGCACTAAAACACTATTCATTTTATTAAAACCTCTTATTTTACTAATCCTTTGATATCTATTATCTATACTATATAATAAACGTGAATATTGGACAACCCTATGAAGCACAAAATGCAATAAATTCTCTGACGTGTTTCATCTCTGATTGGTTGGTGATTTAATGCGGTACAACACCTCACTGCATTCCTTTATTCAATTCATCAAAAAGGGATCACGGAACAAAGTTGTTGATATCGATTGATTATTTTTAGCAAAGAATTAATGCATTCATTTTCTTTGTAACTGATTTTTCAAAAATGTTCAAAACCAAATCAAACCCATTAATCATCTTTGCTAGACAAACCCTAAACTTGGCAATGATCCTAATTCGAGTCAAACCTATTTTTGGTTTCGATTGTAAGTTTCTTTTTATCATTTTTTTAATAATTTTTATTTTATATATGTTTTTTAATGATTATACTATTTAGGGCTAATAATGTTTATGTATAGATCGTGCAATGTTCAATTTGGTTGTTTTTATAGATTATATGTTTCAATTACACATAATTGTATATCATCGCATAGTACAGGTATGTAATGAAATAGTTTTGTTTCGATTCAACTCCATATACTTGATTTGATTTAGTTCAGTTTAATTGTGTTGATACAAAACCTCAAAAAAATTAACTATTTTCAGGATCTATATTTTGTTCTTATTCTTCTAATTTTTACCATTTCATTGGTTTTGTTTGAAGCTCATTGATGTTTTTGGTTAGAGTTTTGAATTTGAGAACAAATGTTGGTGTCTAGATTGTTGGTTGTTTATTACGGTTTCATACATTGGTTGCAGAAAGAAGATGGTAATTAAACAATCTAGTGATCAAGGTGATCACTTTCAGTTTATCCAAGGTAAGTATTCAAATTTAGAAGAATCATTTTATTGAATCGGGTTATTAGCTATATTCGATTCATCATTGAATTGGATTGAATTAAAATTATTATGCCGCGACCTGTTCGATAAATGATCTTTGTACCCAGATTCTTCATTACTAGCAATTTTATGCTTTTTCTTATTTTTCAATTGCATATAGTCTTGTAAGTGTGCAAAGTTTCATAGTTCTTAATATCAAACTAATTGATTTAAGTTATATCCCAGTTGCAGGAACATTTTTTAATCAATGAAGATTGCTTCAAGTTGGATCCTAAAATGGCAACTATATACTGCTAATGTGATTAATGATGCGTGAGACAATAACTATTTTGAATGCTTGGGGCATATGACCTCTAAGGTGTTCAATGATCTATCCAAAAAGAGAGTATGTGAGCTACTTGAGCTAAAAATTTTGTACCATTTAGTATTGATGTAGCTCTTGATACGGAAATTTGAACTGATATTTTTCTTGAATGTGTTGAATTAAATGGATTGGTTATCTCTACATGTAAACTTGGATTGGTTTTACTAAATGCGTGATACTTGCTTGCTTTATTGAATTATTGTAGAATCAATCTCAAGGAAGAGGTAGTGGAAGGCGATCAACGATTCCACAGCAGGACTCTGGAAGGCCATCTTCATCGTCGGTTGTTGGAGGATTAGCTCCTCTGGGAAGGTGATTCTTAATACTCCACATTTACCATTTATTTCTATTACACAGTTTATTATTAGCTATATTTATAAGTTTTCCTTGTGCTAGATAAGGTTACGTGTCTGAAGGATCTGGTAAGCGTTCACGTTCCTTTCTGTGACGAACACCGTAGATGAAAAATTACATAGGTAAACACCATAAACTTTATCACTAACTATACTTTGGAACTGAGTATCAAGTCTGAACAAATTCAACATCAATGTTTTATAGTCTCTAGCATATTTTATGGAACTTGTGACTTCGAATTAGCATAAGATTTTAGCTTATATAAGTGAGAGCATTTATGAAATGATGTACTAATCGTGTTTACATTTTTATATTATCACAGCCACTGGAACTAAGTTTTTTGTGGTTGTAGGTACATGCATAGTTAAAAATAACAAGACATGAAAATCATTTCAAGAAATAAACTTCTCAAGCTGAAATAGAGTTCTTGGTGCTATGTGCATGAGTGCATCCTTATGAACAAGGTTTCACCAGTTTAAAGGATTTGTTTAGGATTGCTAACTGTGCCTACTAAGGGATTGTTTAGCTCATAAGTAGGTTTCTGATATATTTAAAACACATAAGTAAGTTTGCATTTCCATAACTAAACTAGCTTATAATAATCAATGTGTATCCATGATGCAGTTGCTATTAGGTATGTCTTCAACTACAGGAGCAACATGTTATCACTTAATATTACTTTATCATACACACAACATAAGAATAGGAGAAGAGAAAGATAGAAAGATGGAGATGGTCACTTCTTAGAGATTAGATTGATAGAGAATGAGAGATACAAGATGAGAATACCCCTAGAAGCAACACCCTCTAAGTGAGGAGGGTGAGGGTATATATAGTTTTCTAGACTTGGGTGGGCTTGGGCTTGAGATGGGCTTATACAAGGATTACATGAACATAACATTTAACTAACAAGCTTAAGCCCAAGCCTGTTGATTAAACTAACTAACTCAAACAACGACACACTTAATTAAACTATTACAATGACAAATGACCATCACTTTAAAATAAATCCTAACAATCTCCCCCTAAGGGATGGTCATTCAAATGATGCTCCATGTGAGATGGTCTTTCGTCTTCAATGTATTTGAGCTTTGAGTGTCGTTGTATAGCAGTCTTTGTTTTTGATTCCTTCATGCTATGTGATCTTCAAAGTATCGTCTTTGAGGTTGTTCTTGCCTTCGATCAGCATCTTCATGTGATTATGACGTCGTGACCTCCAACATACTCATACATCTTGGACTTTATACTTATGCAAACAATCTCCCCATAATCTTTCATCATATGAACTTGTTCTTGACATCTTGATTTGCTTCCTGACTTTTGTCTTTTCACTTTGTCTTTAACTTGATCTTCTTGTCTTGAACTTTTACACTTGAGCTTTGTTGGAGATGTTCTTCATAAGTATGAGTATGCTGAGGTGAAGATATTTGATGCATCAGATGATGGTTATTGGACTTTCATCAGTACCTGCATAAAACAGTTAGCAATAATACGTCCAGCACTTACAGATTTGAACTTCGAGATTGTCAACAGCATAGTGTGAAGACTTTCTCTAATCCAAACCCAGGCCGTTCTGAACCGGATACCCCCGAGAGGGCTTACATGGACACACCGAAGTGCACCCTCGATTCAGTGAGTCGCTGGAGATCACCCCACGACTGTAGACCGTTTGAAGCACGTAACCATCATGATATAAAATGGCAAGATCCTTGGATCTCATTAAGACTCTTACAACTTGTGTCCTTTTTGGCGAACACAAGTGTATCATTTTGGAAGTGTGTCCTAACGAGATATTTTGATGAATCTCATGGATCTAGACTCTATTGTGCGTTTTGGTTTTTAGTCGTCGGAGGCATGGAGCAGAGTGCCACCTTTTCAATATCAACACATCTCGGAATGAGAGGCCGATAGATTATGTAGTGTTCTCCGTGAGAAATGAAACAAATATCTTTTAAGAGATATCTGAGTGGCTAGGAGGGGTGGTGCAGCGCATCACTGGGTCCATGACGTCTTGTCTTCAATATCAGTATCACCTTAGTGAATACCGATAGTAGATGTATTGACCCGGTTTCTGCCCTAAGTTTTCATGGAGGGCTATTTCTTTTCACCCTTTCATTAAACTTTTCTTTTTAATTCTTCAACCCCTTCTTTCCCTTTCTCATTTACTCCTTTTTTCAATCTTACCTAAGGACTTCTAATTCTAATCTATTGGAATTGTCCTTGGGTAGATCCCTCCGGCTCTGGCGGATCATAGGACGGTTTTCCCTAACCTTAGTCACCTTATAACTCCATGACTATCCTAGATTTGCCATAAAACCTTTTGAAAATCTCTCAAAGTGTTTATGAATAAACACATTTAGTTAACACTTTGAGAGTTTTGCATTTTTGAAATACTCCCCCTTCACATGTGCTTATGAGATTTAAGAAAGAATTGCACATGTTGGGTAGAGTTCGCACATTTGAAATGATTGACTTTCATTGAACATGACCTTCGCGAGACACGTTTACATCACTAGATGGACTAGCTTAAAATTATTACCCGTCCCGGTCATATTCATTGATTATCTCTCGAATTGGTACATTCTACTCAGACAAGTCCTTTGCGAGACACGCTTACATCAATGGATAACCATCTTGAAATTATTACCCGTCCCGGACAAGTCTTTTCGATAACGGACATTTAGATTTCGTAAATTCGAGGGTTAGAACTGAGTCTATCTGGTGAGCATACTTTGAGATTCCACGAACTTTAAACCTTTTGATCACATTTTAATCACGTCTTCTCCCCCTCAAAAATAGCATGTAGTGATATTTTTGATATCAACTGATTAAAATGAAACTTTTTGGAGAGAACGACGGATTTGAGCATGAAATTGGAACATTTTTTCTTTTGAATTTTTATACTCCCCTTAAATAAAGCATATTGTATCGTGTTTTGGAGGGAGTTATCTTGAGCATTTTATGAAAGATTTTGAAAAATCTTTTTGAAAATTCTTGAGGGAAATGTGCTCAAGATAGAGAAGATTTTGAAAATCTTTGAAGATGTCGTAGGAGAAATATCTTCATTTGTTTTTAGGAAAAGTGTTTGAAAAAATATTGGTTTTGCATAACACTTTCCTTTATATGAAGTTCGGGTTGTAAGCTGAAATACTTACAAGTCATTTAGATTTTTAGGATAAGTGCTCGAAAGATATTTAAAACCTTTATTTTGAATGAGCACTTTCCTTTCTTTGAAGAGCGGGTCCTGAACTGATGTGTTCAGAAGCCATTAAATTAAGCGCGGGTCCTAATCCGATATGATTAGAAGCCATTGGGTTAAGCGCGGGTTCTGGAGTGAGTCTCTTAGAAGCCATTTTGAGAAGAAATTTTGAGAAACGACATGTTTTGAAAACATTTAAATGAACTCTCGCTCAAGCATCTGTACATGCCCGTATCATTGTTGAATGACATTTCTAGGTACGTACAGAATATTGATTATACGAGAGACATGCCGGAGAAGAATATTTTTGAATTTTATATTTTATATTGTTTTTGTCTTTTTGGAAATTTTCTATTTTTATATTTTGCTTTTGTTTGTTTTTCAAATTTTGTATTTTGTTTTTGATTTTTTCTAAAAAAATTTATTCACAAAGAAGAATTAAGTATGAACAAGTAGAAGTGGAGTTAAGAGAGGAATAAGACTAGGATTTCCAAATGCGATGTTGGCATAGAGTTCTTCTTTTCCACATTGGTTGTATGAACCATCTGCACTTTCACAAGTTCCTGCATTCACAAAATCCACAAAAGAAGAATATGCACAAATAGTAGTGTTAGCAGCACATGAATCATCACTCTGAGGGTGTTCACTATCAATGGTTGTAGTGGTTTCTTCATCCTTATCCTGATGATTTTCACTACTACTTGTTGTGGTGCAACTATCAAGAATCTTTCCTATGGGAATCCATCTAAGACCGACTGTTTTAAAAACTTTTCCCGTGGGAATCCACCTAAGGCAGGATCTAGGAGTTGTTTTCTTTTCAGATACAGCGGAAGACTCATTTTGAGAAAAACAATGTCCTGTAGGGATCCACTTGGTAGAATTCTTAGCTTTTTGCTTCTTATCAACGGGTGTGTTTCTATTTGGTGTCTTAGAGGATTGTGCCTTAGCACGCAAATTTGCTTTCTTGATATACTGTGCCACACATGCATCATGATTAGGTGAAAAGACACATTTTTGACATGTAGGACAGACAAATTCAACATTCTTGTTCAAAACAGCAACCTTAACTTTGTCACTACAGTCATTTGAAGCTTGTTTTCTGTTCGAAGAGGAATTCTTAGTGTTGCATTCTACTTCTTTAACATTTTCTTTTTTGCAACTACTCTTAGATGCAGGCCAATCCCTAGTCTTTTGTTGAGAGTTCCTAGGTAGTGGTTTACAACTACTAGCAGTGCCTTGTAATGTTGTAGAATTCATCACCGTAGACGGTGTTCCTAAAATTCCATCTTTTCGAATCTGTGCCTTTTTCCTAGCTTTTTCTAGATAGGACTTGTGGACCATGTTGTTTGAACCAACAGATTCTTTAACAGTATTTGTGGTCACATTTGGTGAGCTATTCCTGGGGGCACACACATTAGGATTCAACTTGTTGTCCTTTGAATTTGTAGTAGCATTCCTAGACTCTTTTGGATTATCTTTTGCACTTTTGTCTATCGCCCTATGTGTATGAGATGTAGAGGCAGACATAGTAGTGGGACTAATCCTATTAAGGCCAGGTGCTATCACATTCGATGTTTCGACAACAGCTTTTCCTTTTCCTTTCTCGTTTTCCTTAGGCAAGGGTGTGGAAATGGACATTTTTGGTCTAGCAGACTTATTTTCCTCACCCTTTCCTATTTGACTATCAAGCTGAGACTTCAAAAGATCAATTTGTTCTTGCATGTTTTTGTAAGAACGCTCATACGACAATTTGTCATACTTGCATTCTTCTTTTTTCTGATCAAGTTGTTTAAAATATGTTACATTTTGTTTTTCAAGCTTAATAAGCGCCTTTTCATATTTTGAAACAATTTCGGAAGTCTCAGCTCGAAGACTTTCATCATCTTCGACAGAATACATTTGATAAATAATGGACATAATATCAGTTGAAAGAGCTTCTTCAGAGAGTGCGTCATTTTGTTTTTCCAAAACTTTGATTTTTTCAATGTTTTCATTAGCTTCAATTACCAAGGATGTGTGGTCCTTGACAAATTCAGTTACTTCTTTGATAATTGCGTTCTCAACATGAATTGCTCTTGCATGTATGCCAGATACAATGGGAGTAATTTCTGTTTCGAACATCTTTTTCTGTTCAGTTTGAAAACTTGAAAACCAATCGTTTATTTTAGCATTAGTTTTGGTTGCCACAACATCTTGAAGCATTTCAACTCTCCTTTTAAGATCAGCCAAAAATATTCTAGCTTCACTTGTGGAAGTGTCGTTAGAGTACATTTGTTTGATGTTAGAAAGGTGTTTTGACACAACTTTGAACTTTGAGGCAGCCACTGGTTTTTTGAAAAACAAAGGTGACTCCTTTTTAACAAGATGAACACCAGCAAGTTTGTTGGCTTCATTATAATCAATCGGTTTGATTTCTCTATTCAATTGTCTCATTTTGTTTCGACTCTCTTTTGTTATAGCTCAATATTACTCTTTATCACACAACGCAATATGAGAATAATAGAAGAGAATAGAAGAAAGATGGAGATGGGATGGTAACTTCAAGAGATTAGATTAAGAGAGAAATGAGATACAAGATGAGAATACCCTTGAAGCAACAACCTCCAAGTGAGGATGGTGAAGGGTATTTATAGGTTTCAAGGATGGAAGGCTTGGGTGGGCTTGGATTAAGCTTGGGCCTTTTACGTGGACTATAATCATACATTTAATCTATAAGGTTAATCCAAGCCCATTGACTAAATTAACTAAACTAAACAATGACACACTTAAGTAAACTATTACAATGATGAATGACCATCACTTTAAAATAAATCCTAACAATCTCCCCCTAAGGGATGGTCATTCAAATGTTGCTCGGAGTGAGTTGGTCTTTTGTCTTCATTTCCATGTGCTTCGTGTGTCGTTGTATAATAGTCTTTGTTCTTGTTCCTTCATGCTATGGGATCTTCAAAGAATCGTCTTTGTGGATGTTCTTGCCTTCAATCAGTATCTTCATGTGATTGTGACGTCGTGACCTTCAACATACTCATGCCTCTTCTCCTTATGCTAACAATCTCCCCATAATCTTTCATCATGTGACATATGAACTTGTTCTTGACATCTTGATTAGCCTCTTGACTTTACACTTTTTCGTTAACTTGATCTTTTTGTCTTGAACCTTTTACACTTGAGCTTTGTAGGGGATGTTCTTCATAAGTATGAGTATGCTGAGGTGAAGATGTTTGATGAATGGGATGATGGTTAATGGATGTTTAGGGTAGCTGCATAAAACTGTTAGTAATAATCATCCAGCGCTTATGGGTTAGGACTTCGAGATCGTCAACAGCATAGTGTGTAGACTTTCTCTAATCTCCCCCAGGCCGTTCTGAACCGGATACCCCCGAGAGGGCTTACACGGACACACCGAAGTGCACCCACGATTCAGTGAGTCGCTGGAGATCACCCCACGACTGTAGACCATTTGAAGCACGTAACCATCATGATGTAAATGGCAAGATTTGTAGATCTCATTAAGACTCTTACAACTTGTGCTCTTTTTGGCGAACACAAGTGTATCATTTTGGAAGTGTTCCTAACGAGATATTTTGATGAATCTCATGGCTCTAGACTCTATTGTGCGTTTTGGTTTTTAGTCGTCGGAGGCATGGAGCAGAGTGCCACCTTTTCAATATCAACACATCTCGGAATGAGAGGCCGATAGATTATGTAGTGTTCTCCGTGAGAAATGAAACAAATATCTTTTGAGAGATATCTGAGTGGCTAGGAGGGGTGGTGTAGTGCGTCACTGGGTCCATGACGTCTTGTCTTCAATATCAGTATCACCTTAGTGAGTACCGATAGCAGATGTATTGACCCGGTTTCTGCCCTAAGTTTTCATGGAGGGCTATTTCTTTTCACCCTTTCATT
This sequence comes from Artemisia tridentata subsp. tridentata, assembly GCA_021014915.2. Taxonomy (NCBI): domain Eukaryota; kingdom Viridiplantae; phylum Streptophyta; class Magnoliopsida; order Asterales; family Asteraceae; genus Artemisia; species Artemisia tridentata. Next base: position 106,282,294 of record CP139506.1, on the reverse strand, counting down.
CAACTTTTCTTTTTAATTCTTCAACCCCTTCTTTCCCTTTCTCATTTACTCCTTTTTCAATCATACCTAAGGACTTTTAATTCTAATCTATTGGATTTGTCCTTGGGTAGATCCCTCCGGCTCTGGCGGATCATAGGACATAACCTAACCATAATCACCTTATAACTTCATGATTATCCTAGATTAGTTGATCACATTCCATAAACCTTTTGAAAATCTCTCAAAGTGTTTATGAATAAAAGAACATTTAGATAACACTTTGAGAGTTTTGCATTTTTGAAATACTCCCCCTTCACATGTGCTCATGAGATTTAAGAAAGAATTGCACATGTTGGGTAGAATTCGCACATTTGAAATGATCGATTTTCATTGAACATGACCTTCGCGAGACACGTTTACATCACTAGATGGACTAGCTTGAAATTATTACCCGTCCCGGTCATATTCATTGATTATCTCTCGAATTGGTACATTCTACTCAGACAAGTCCTTTGCGAGACACGTTTACATCACTGGAAAACCAGCTTGAAATTATTACCCGTCCCGGACAAGTCTTTTCGATAACGGACATTTAGATTTCGTCAATTCGAGGGTTAGAACTGAGTCTGTCTGGTGAGCATACTTTGAGATTCCACGAACTTTAAACCTTTTGATCACATTTTAATCACGTCTTCTCCCCCTCAAAAATAGCATGAATTGATATTTTTGATATCAACTGATTAAAATGAAACCTTTTGGAGAGAACGACGGATTTGAGCATGAAATTGGAACATTTTTTCTTTTGAATTTTATACTCCCCCTTAAATAAAGCATGTTTCTATAAGATTGGAGGGAGTTATCTTGAGCACTTTATGAAAGATTTTGAAAAATCTTGAAGGAAATGTGCTCAAGATAGAGATGATTTTGAAAATCTTTGAAGATATGGTAGGGGAAGTATCTTCATTTGTTTTTAGGATAAGTGTTTGAAAAAGAGATTGGTTTTGCACAACACTTTCCTTTATTTGAAGTTCGGGTTGTAAGCTGAAATACTTACAAGCCATTGAGATTTTTAGGATAAGTGCTCGAAAAAATATTTAAAATTTATTTTGAATGAGCACTTTCCTTTCTTTGAGGCGCGGGTCCTAATCCGATATGATTAGAAGCCATTGGGTTTAAGCGCGGGTTCTGGAGTGAGTCTCTCAGAAGCCATTGGGATTTTTAGGAACGACATGTTTTGAAAACGTTTAAATGAACTCTCGCTCAAGCATCTGTACATGCCCGTATCATTGTTAAATGACATTTCTAGGTACGTACAGAATATCGATTATACGAGAGACATGTCGTGAGAAGAATATTTTTGGATTTTTTATTTTTTTATATTGTTTTTGTATTTTTGGAAAATTTTCTATTTTTGTATTTTGCTTTTGTTGGTTTTTCAAATTTTGTATTTTGTTTTTGTTTTTATAAAAGAAATGGAAAATCAAAAATAGAAGAAAGAGAGAATGATTTTGAAGAATTTACAGAATTAGAACCCTCTGATGAGCTGGGTTCTGAGATAGTTGAATCACATGTAACCAAAGACGAAGAGATGTCACAAATAACAGTGTTAGAAGTACATGAATCATCACTCTGAGGGTGTTGACTATCAACTGTTGTAACGGTTTCTACTTCCTGTTGGTGATTGTCACTATTCGTTGTCTTGGTGCAACTATCAGAAATCTTTCCTGTGGGAATCCATCTAAGACCAACTGTTTTAAAAACTTTTCCCGTGGGAATCCACCTAAGGCAAGATCTAGGAGTAGTTTTCTTATCAGATGCAGCGGAAGTCTTATTTTTAGAAAAACTACGTCCTGTAGGGATCCACCTAGTAGGTTTGTTAGTCTTTTTCTTCTTATCAACGGGTTTGTTTCTATTTGTTGTCTCAGTGGATTGTGCCGTAGCACTTGATTTTCCATTGTTGTTCGAAGAGGAATTTGAGTTCTTAGTGTTGCATTCTACGTGCACAGCATTTTCATTTAAGCAACTACTCTTAGATGCAAGCCAATCCCTAGACTTTAGTTGAATGATCCTAGGCAGTGGTTTACTACTACTAGCATTGCTTTGTAATGTTGTAGAATGCATCACCCTAGACGGTGTTCCTAAGATTCCATCTTTTCAAATCTGTGCCTTTTGCCTAGCTTTTTCTAGATATTGATTGTGGACCATGTCGTTTGAACCAACAGATTCTTTAACAGTATTTGTGGTCACATTTGGTGAGCTATTCCTGGGGGAACACACATTAGGATTCAACTTGTTGTCCTTTGAATTTGTAGTAGCATTCCTAGACAATTTTGGATTATCTTTTGCACTTTTGTCTATCGCCCTATGTGTATGAGATGTAGAGGCAGACGCAGTAGTGGGACTAATCCTCTTAAGATCAGGTGCTATCACATTTGAGTTTTCGACAACAGCTTTTCCTTTTCCTTTCTCGTTTTCCTTAGGCAAGGGTGTGGAAATGGACATTTTTGGTTTAGCATACTTATTTTCCTTACCCTTTCCTTTTTGACTATCAAGCTGAGACTTCAAAAGATCAATTTGTTCTTGCATGTTTTTGTAAAAACGCTCATACGACAATTTGTCATACTTGCATTCTTCTTTTTTCTGATCAAGTTGTTTAAAATATGTTACATTTTGTTTTTCAAGCTTAATAAGCGCCTTTTCATATTTTGAAACAATTTCGGAAGTCTCAGCTCGAAGTCTTTCATCATCTTCGACAGAATACATTTGATAAATAATGGACATAATATCAGTTGAAAGAGCTTCTTCAGAGAGTGCGTCATTTTGTTTTTCCAAAACTTTGATTTTTTCAATGTTTTCATTAGCTTCAAGTACCAAGGATGTGTGGTCCTTGACAAATTCAGTTACTTCTTTGATAATTGCGTTCTCAACATGAATTGCTCTTGCATGTATGCCAGATACAATGGGAGTAATCTCTGTTTCGAACATCTTTTTCTGTTCAGTTTCAAAACTTTTGAACCAATCGTTGATTTTAGCATTTGTTTTGGTTGCCACAACATCTTGAAGCATTTCAACTCTCCTTTTAAGATCGGCCAAAAGTATTCTAGCTTCACTTGCGGAAGTGTCGGTAGAGTACATTTGTTCGATGTTAGAAAGGTGTTTTGACACAACTTTGAATTTTGAGGCAGCTACTGGTTTTTTGAAAAACAAAGGTGACTCTTTTTTGACAAGATGAACTCCAGCAAGTTTGTTCGCTTCATTATAATCAATTGGTTTTATTTCTGGGTTCTTTTGACTCATTTTGACACGCGTCTCTTTGGAAAGCTCAATCGTTTCATAAGTATCTCAAACATCGGGAGGATCATGATTGTCATTCAGCACATTACCATTATACAATACATTCTGTTCTTTCTGAGCTTTCTTGAGATAACAAGGGTTTTCACATCCGAGAGCCATTTTCTTTCTTGTATGTAAAATCGGGTTTTTGTCGTTAATTAACATATTAATCGTTTGAGTTGAATGACCCGTTTTTACAAGTATTTCTTCCAACTTTTTAATAGTTTCCTGTTTGTCAAGTACTTCATCAAGAAGTTCATCTTCTCGTTTTGAAAACTTTGCTTGCAACTCTTTCTTCTCTTTTTCAAGATTAGAAGAAGTTGATTTTTGTTTAGAAAGTTGGTTGGTTAAATCAGAAATTTCTGCTTTTAGGGATTTAATTTGCATGTTCAATTTAACATCAAGAGTGTCATATTTGATTTGCAAATATTTTTCCCTTGAAACAGAATCACTGTAACCAGTTTCAAGTTCTGACAGTCGTTTGTGTTGAAATTCAAAAGCTTTTTCGTTCACCTTATATCTCTCAAGCTCAGCGGTCAATTTCTCATTCGCGGTCTTAAGATCGCTATTGACCTTTTTCACTTTTTCAATCTCAATACGACAATTATTCAGTAATGATTCAAATAAAGCACGAGTTTCCTCATCATAAGCATTATTTTGTGCAGCTTGAACTTCATTAGGATCCATATTTGGAGTTGCCAAATTAATATTGCTACAATTTGGCGTGTCCGAATATGTATCATAAGTAGGTACGAGAGGCACAGAATGTGGCTTAAGTTGAGCAAATGGATTAACCTCATTACTTGACATTGATGTCTCATGGAGTGGTTCTTTGTCATAAGTAGGAGGAATGTCAGAATCGCTGCTTGATGTTGATTCTTGCTGATTTGGCATAGGGTCGGAGATTCCAGTGACTTCTGTAGAATTATCATTGATTCTGGTTGAAAGCAGGAAGTCGGATTCCTCAGCAGTCAATGGTATTCCCGAGTCTCTCTTTCTGGCTAGTATCAACATGTACTGGAGCTTTTCTACCCTATCCATTGTATTGACATTTCCAGCTCTACCTATATCACTCCTTTGGGTTTCGGAAGAAGTCATGAAGCAATAATTCTCATTATGATTGACCCCATTCTGATTCACAAACTGATCCATTTGATTTCCCGTATTCTGCCCAGCATATTGCATTTGATTCCCCATTTGAATACCCGTAGCGTTTCCTTGCTGATGCTCAATAACCTCAACCATTTGGCCTTCTTGTCCTATATATGACTGCATGTTGTCAGTGTACGGTGAATTCCATTGGTTGTTGTTATGTGGTGGGATGTTTAATGCTTTGGTGATTAATGCAAACGCATGTGCCAAATCAGTTGTGATATTGTTTTGGTGAGCGGCCATTGATGAAGTTGTATGATAAAGATGATGTTGGATCGGTTAAAGAACTAGGATACGGTTGGTTACTGTTCACGAGATTTGTTTGGTTTAAGTCCTTTGTCGTTGTCCTTGAATAGTCGTTGAGAAACTTGATAAACCGAGAAAGTTGATAACTTGTGAGAAACTTGATAATCCTTGAGAAACTTCAGATTTAGAAACTTAATAAATCCCAAACTTGAAAATAACTCACAAAGTTACAAAGTCACAAACTCTTAAAGTCAATATAGTATTAGTCGAACAGAAAAGTCACGTGATACAAGTACCTTAATAATGCAACTTTTAAATGCAATACATGCAAACACTTCAAATGCCACACATGATAAACTCAAAAGCACATGCAAAACACATATTTGAATTAATGAATTACACGTCAAAAGTTGATGAGAGATATTTCAAAAGCAAACACATGCAAAACACACCACATATATTGAGTACACGTTAACTGTTGCGTCTTTGAGGTAGGATAGCAACACACGTATATAATTTCTTAACTTCACCTCAAAAGCACCCACGTTGCATGCAAACTCAATTATTATACTTATGTCTCATTCAACACGTCTCATGCAACACGTAGAATCTCACTACTATAAAATACTAGAAACAATTTTCAATATTAAGAAACAACACAAAGACAGCAAACTTCACTGATGAAGAAACTCTAGTATGAAAAAATTTATGGTTCGACTAAAGTTTCTGTTCGACTGTGTTATGATGCTTCGATGGAATGGAATGAGTGGTGGTTCGATGATGAAGAGTTGCTTCGACTATAAAGTATGGTTCGACTAGTGAATGGTTCGATCAAAATTTTGCTTCGACTAGAAAGTTTAGCTAGGTGAGTCGTTCGATTAAAGTTATTGTTCGATTACCTCGTTCGATCAAGGTGAAGTCGTTCGATCAAGGTGAAGTCGTTAGATCAAGAGAAGTCGTTAGATCAAGAGAATTCGTTCGACTAGCTAACTGGTTCGATGAAAAAAATGGTTCTATGAAATTTTAAGTTCGTTCGACTAGTAAACTTGTTCGACTATCTCGTTCGATTAGGTATTCTCGTTGGATTAGAACTGCTCGTTCGATTAGGGTTGCTCGTTCGATTAGGGTTGCTTGTTCGATTAAGGTTGCTCGTTCGATTAAGGTTGTTCGTTCGATTAGGGTTGCTTGTTCGATTAAGGTTGCTCGTTCGATTAAGGTTGCTCGTTCGATTAGGTTACTTCGTTCGATTAAGTAACTCGTTCGATCAAATTTGCTCGTTCGATCAAGTAAGTTCGGTCGATCAACAAGCTCGTTCGATTAATTGGAAGAGTAAGTCTAACTCGACTACCCTTTTGCTCGTTCGACTGAATGCTCCTTCGATGAAGTATCTTCCTTCGATCACCCAGCTCGTTCGACTAAAACACCTCGTTCGACTACCCTTTCTCGTTCGACTAAAATACCCCGTTCGACTACCCTTTCTCGTTCGACTAAAACACTACGTTCGACTACCCAAGCTCGTTCGACTGACCTTGTTCCTTCGATGACCTTGCTCGTTCGATGAATATGCTGGTTCGACTAAATATTGCTCTTGCTCGTTCGATCTATGTTGTTGTTTCTGGTTCGATGACTTTGTTGAAATGATGAAAGTTGGTTCTTGTGAACAGTAGAGAAACAAAGCAAATTCTATGAAATAATAGAAAGCAATAGAACAGAACGTGACAAAAAACAAACAAATTCCTAAGAAACAAAAATGAAAACAGTAACGAAGTGAAATACCGTATATTATCCTAGGCTTTAACTTTTTTATGCTCTGATACCACTTGTTATAGCTTAATATTACTCTTTATCACACAACACAATATGAGAATAATAGAAGAGAATAGAAGAAAGATGGAGATGGGATGGTAACTTCAAGAGATTAGATTAAGAGAGAAATGAGATACAAGATGAGAATACCCTTGAAGCAACAACCTCCAAGTGAGGATGGTGAAGGGTATTTATAGGTTTCAAGGATGGAAGGCTTGGGTGGGCTTGGATTAAGTTTGGGCCTTTTACATGGACTATAATCATACATTTAATCTATAAGGTTAATCCAAGCCCATTGACTAAATTAACTAAACTAAACAATGACATACTTAAGTAAACTATTGCAATGATGAATGACCATCACTTTAAAATAAATCCTAACATGTTTCGACTCTCTTTCGTAAGCTCAATCGTTTCAGACGAATAATAACTAGCAGGTGGATCATGTACATCATTTATAAGATTACCATTAAATAGCACATTCTGTTTTTGCTGAGCTTTCTTGAGATAACAAGGGTTTTCACAACCGAGAGCCATTTTTTATTTCTTGTATATAAAATCGGGTTTTTGTCATTAATTAACATATTAATCGTTTGAGTTGAATGACCCATTTTTACAAGCATTTCTTCCAACTTTTTAATAGTTTCTTGTTTGTCAAGTACTTCATCAAGAAGTTCATCTTCTCGTTTTGAAAACTTTGTATGCAACTCCTTCTTCTCTTTTTCAAAATCAGAACAAATTGATTTTTGTTTAGAAAGTTGGTTGGTTAGATCAGAAATTTCTGCTTTTAGGGATTTAATTTGCATGTTCAATTTAACATCAAGAGTGTCGTATTTGATTTGCAAATGTTTCTCCCTTGAAACAGAATCACTGTAACCATTTTCAAGTTCTGACAGTCGTTTGTGGTGAAATTCAAAAGCTTTTTCATTCACCTTGTATCTCGCAAGCTCAGCGGTCAATTTCTCATTCGCGGTCTTAAGATCGCTATTGACCTTTTTCACTTTTTCAATCTCAATACGACAATTATTCAGTAATGATTCAAATAAAGCACGAGTTTCCTCATCATTAGCATTATTTTGTGCAGCTTGAACTTCATTAGGATCCATATTTAGAGTTGTCAAATTAATATTGCTACAACTTGGCGAGTCCGTATATGTATCATAAGTAGGTACGAGAGGCACAGAATGTGGCTTTTGTTGAGCAAATGGATTAACCTCATTACTTGAAATAGATGTCTCATGGAGTGGTTCTACGTCATAAGTAGGAGGAATGTCAGAATCGCTGCATGATGTTGATTCTTGCTGACTTGGCATAGGGTCGGAGATTCCAGTGACTTCTGTAGAGTTATCATTGATTCTGGTTGAAAGTAGGAAGTCGGATTCCTCAGCAGTCAATGGTATTCCCGAGTCTCTCTCTTTCTGGCTAGTATCAACATGTACTGGAGCTTTTCTACCCTATCCATTGTATTGACATTTCCAGCTCTACCTATATCACTCCTTTGGGTTGTAGAAGAAGTCATGAAGCAATAATTCTCATTATGATTGACCACATTCTGATTCACAAACTGATCCATTTGGATTCCCGTATGTTGCCCTGCATATTGCATTTGATTCCCCATTTGAATACCCGTAGCATTTCCTTGCTGACGCTCAATAACCTCAACCATTTGGCCTTCTTGTCCTATATATGACTGCATGTTGTCAGTGTACGGTGAATTCCATTGGTTGTTGTTATGTGGTGGGATGTTTAATGCTTTGGTGATTAATGCAAACGCATGTGCCAAATCAGTTGTGATATTGTTTTGGTGAGCGGCCATTGATGAAGTTGTATGATAAAGATGATGTTGGATCGGTTAAAGAACTAGGATACGGTTGGTTACTGTTCACGAGTTTTGTTTGATTTAAGTCCTTTGTCGTTGTCCTTGAAGAGTCGTTGAGAAACTTGATAAATCGAGAAAGTTGATAACTTGTGAGAAACTTGATAATCCTTGTGATACTTAAGATTTAGAAACTTGATAAGGCCACAAAGTAGATAAACTCCCAACTTGATAAATCCCAAACTTGAAAATTACTCACAAAGTAATAAAGTCACAAAGTCTCAAACTCTTAAAGTCACAAAGTCACATGCAACACACGTCAAAGGTTATATTACTCACTTCACATGCAAACTCAAAAGCAAACCACATGACTCAAAAGTAGACACTACGCATGCAAAAGCAAAAATTGATATAACTTTATAAAAGAAAAGCACCACACGTTAAAAGCAAAACAATATAATATTTTGATAACTTTGATAACACTATGTCTTTGATAACTATGATAACTTTGAAAACAATATAATACTTTGCAATATAATACACGTCAGTCCAAGATCACATATGTCAAACCACACACATCACATGCAAACAGACACGAGAATGTAGATAATCTTGACTAAAGATGAAACCGTAGCACCTTTATTATACATGCAAAACATGAAACACGTCAAAAGCACATGCAACCCATGCATGCAAACACGTCAAGCACTCTTATTATAATGCAAAACACATCTTCACTAACTTATATAATATAGTGAGATTCATTTTCTTGACTTCAAAACATAAACTTCAACAGACTCTTCAACAAACTTTAAATGTCAAAAACAATATAAGCTTCGATGACTATAGATGAAGTAACTCAACAAACGCAACAAACTTCAACAAACTCTTGATACTCGTTTGACTAGTCTCTTGGTTCGATCAGCTTAAACTCGTTCGACTAATAGCTCGTTCTACTATAGAAGGTTGCTTCGACTAGTTGGTTCGACTAGATACTTGGTTCGACAAGAGAGTGGTTCGACTAGAACATGCTTCGACTAGATGCTGGTTCGATCAACCAACTTGTTCGATGACATGAGTGGTTCGATGAAGAAGTTGGTTCGATGAAAGAAAAATGGTTCGACTAGATATGTTGCTTCGATTATATTTTTGGTTCGACTATGTTAACTCGTTCGACTAACAATCTGGTCGTTCGACTATCCTTCTCGTTCGACTATATTGCTCGTTCGACTAACTCGTTCGATCAAGGTGATGGTTCGACTACAAAGTTTGTCGTTCGATCAAATGACTCGTTCGATTACCTCGTTCGATCAAGGTGTTGGTTCGATCAAAGTTGGCTGGTTCGACTAGTGGTTCGACTAGTCTCGTTCGATCAGTTGAAAGAGAAATTCTAGCTCGACTACTCTTGGTCGTTCGATGAAGTTGGTCGTTCGATCACTTTGTTGCTTCGATGAAGTTGGTCGTTCGATCACTTTGTTGCTTCGATGAAGTTGGTCGTTCGATTAAAAGTTGGTTCGATCACTAAGTAGCTCGTTCGATCAAAGAGTTGGTTCGATGAAGTAGTTCGACTAGCAAACTTGCTTCGACTACAGTGAGTTGCTTCGATGAGTTGGTGAATGTGAACATAAGGATTCGTTTGATTGGATAATGCAAATGAGAACACAAATAAACTAATGCAACAAAAGGAAAACAAATAAACTAAAGCAATAGTAACGTAAAACAGTAACGTGAAAGAAAAAAAATTCCTAGATCTTTATATTTTGCTCTTGATACCACTTGTTAATTGCTTAATATTACTTTATCATACACACAACATAAGAATAGGAGAAGAGAAAGATAGAAAGATGGAGATGGTCACTTCTTAGAGATTAGATTGATAGAGAATGAGAGATACAAGATGAGAATACCCCTAGAAGCAACACCCTCTAAGTGAGGAGGGTGAGGGTATATATAGTTTTCTAGACTTGGGCTTGTTATAACTTAATATTGATCCTTTATAATACAAACAATATTAGAATAGGAGAAGAGAAAGAGATAGAGAGAGAGAGATGGTCACTTCAAGAGATTAGATTGAGAAGAGGAATGAGAGATACAAGATGAATACCCCTTGAAGCAACACCCTCTAAGTGAGGAGGGTGAGGGTATATATAGTTTTCTAGACTTGGGTGGGCTTGGGCTTGAGATGGGCTTATACAAGGATTACATGAACATAACATTTAACTAACAAGCTTAAGCCCAAGCCCGTTGATTAAACTAACTAACTCAAACAACGACACACTTAATTAAACTATTACAATGACAAATGACCAACACTTTAAAATAAATCCTAACACAACATAAAATGGTATGTCATCATTAGTACTACTTATGTATTTGGAGTATTGTCATTTTTATACATTATTTTGTACTAAATATACATATAAGCAACACGTTCAGATTAAGTCATTTCTCCTCTGTTAGTATTAGAGCAATTTTGACCCAGTTAGGTAAAAGTGGGTTGATTGTGAAACGTGTTAATAACTTATATATTTGCAACATCTTACGAATAAAGTGTGAAATAGTTAAAAATTCTTTAGTATAATGTATGATATGTTTTAGCTTATTGTGCGACATATATGCAATCTTTCTTTTCTGAATCATAAAGGTGCTTATATAATGACCACTGAAGAACTAAAATTTACCTGCTGATAGAGAGACGGGGGAAATATGTTGCATGAAGTGTGTGCACTACAATGCAACCTTACCTATGTGTTGAAAGCTTGTGACTACATATTTTGGCTTTTGTCTTTAGTCTTCAAAAGTACTCTTGATTAACTTAGTATATTTAGCTGTTTTACGTGGCAGGTTTATTTGCGACGGGCTGTTTGGTGGTAGAATTTATGTAGCTGGTTCTAAAATGCCATAAATTTTTTGCGTGTATATGTAGTTGAATACAGTAGGCTGTGTTGCTGCATTATGATTATGTTAATGCTATAGGAAGCTTGATATAAACATGAGGATGATGTTATTATCTCATATTGCACCACTAAATTGTTTTGTACATCATTTAACCAGTGTTGGTACCACCTGTTTCTATATTGAATCTATGTTTTTTGAAAATTTAGTTATACCGTTTCTATGTTATGCAATATGTGAAAACGTAGAGGGGGGGGGGGGGGTGAATACGTTACCGTTTTAAAATCTTTAAAACTTCTTGTATCAAATATCCGTTTAAGCTTGTTCTAATATGAAAGATGTTTATAACTTGCATAAGTTAAAACATGTTGTCACACAAGTATCATCAACTAATCACAACACAAGCAATCACATAAAGCAAACATAAAAGTAAAGTAGTAAGTAAAAGAAAGCGCAAACCGAACACGATGATTTATAGTGGTTCGGTCACGGAGCTCCTCTCCGCCCTACTCCACTCCCCGAGTACCCAACTCGAGAGTTACTTCACTAGATCAACAAGCTCCCTTCTCGGCGGAGAAAACCTTACAATCATCGCTTACACTTATCGCTTACACTTTTTCCGGTACAAAGCTAAATACCGGGTTCTAGTTCGAGGTAGAACCAACCTAACGTCGCCTATACAATTTCCGACACTAAGCTAGATGTCGAGTTCTTTTACAAGGGTACAACCACTCCCGCTATGTTTTATGGCCCAACATAGAAACCTTGTGTTTTATGGCACAAACACATAAACCACCTAATCTAAATGAACTTCCATTGATAGGAAGCCTTCAATGGATGAAGATCACAAGCTCCCTAAACTTGTTGTGATGGATCTTCATATATGCATGTGGAATCTACATGAACTTCTTGAATAAGAAGTCTTCAATCATTGAGGATGTCAAGTGCACTTGAATCTTCATATGTTGGTATGCTATGATGGATGATGACTTCAAGATCTTCTAACCTTCTTGGTGGATCAGGAAGTATGCTATGCTTATGACTCACGATCTCTGAGCTTGCTTCACAGGATCATTACGAGTGTATGCTTACAACATAATGAAAGTTAGTAACATTATGATCATTATGAAAAGGGTGATTAATGTATGTTTCTACATGGTTTTCTAATGATGTAAGTGTATGCTAAAAGGTAGAAAGAATGTGTGTTCAAGTGGTGAGTTGATGGGTAAACAATGGGCTGCTATTTATAGCCAACTAGAATTTTAACCCGCGGATTTGGCGGAACCAAATAGAGGATTCCGTCCTTTATGCCATTTGGTTCCGCGGATGTCTGACAAAAATTCTCCAAATATCTTTCCATATCTAACTAAGATCTTGCAAAGTCAACTACATTGCTTCAAGATCTTTCCAAAATATCTTTCTAAATCTACAAGATTTCTAAATGATGTATGCCATGATGTCATGTATATATTTCCATTTTAAGATTTAAAATGTAAATAATGTAAATGTATATATGTATGTAACATGTATCCTAGTGATCATGTAGCATGTATATACTAGCTTAACTAATATATATTTACCAAGATGTATCATGTTAGTTTGACACCTAAAGTGTACTTATCCTATTAAACTTAGGAAACATGATGTACAAGTAAAAATACTTGTATATACAAAGGTGTAAAATGAGGTTCTAAGTAGAATGATTAACCTTTTAAAATACTTAATGACCTAACCGTATTTTAAACATTCTAAATGGTTTGTTAAGGGTTTGATCATAATGCCACATAACAAACATGTACGAACCTGTGTTGTATCATACGAAGACTTGAGAAGTCGAGAGGTGTTGAATGTATGTTGAGACAAAATAAGATTACAAGTAACTTGTACATTTTACGTTATGTATCAAGTTACATGTTTGTCATCAATTAAAACAAACGAGACTACTTGTACTAACAATCTTCCCAATGAGACTGCTTGCACTAACAATCTCCCCCTTTTTGATGATGACAAAATATGTAAACGTGATAGAAAGTAAAATGTAAAAAGTTACTTGTGTCCGTACTACCTTTAACATTACCTTCTCTGTTTACACCTTTCTTAACTCTTCTCCCCTATTACTTTCTCCGTTTACACCTTTCTCCCCCTTTTTTCGAAACAAAAAGGGTGTGTCCTTGGAGTTAACTTCATTTCTCCCCGAAATGGCGAGCTTGCATCATCCCTAGTAAAGTTAAATAGACTACTCCAATCTCCTATGGTTGTTGCGTCCCCTAGGTTGTTAGCGGATCCATGGATCAAATTTAGATCCTTAACCTACATCAAGGTTAGTGTTGTGCAACACAAAAAAAATTATATGAAAAATGCATGATGAATGAAATGCATATAGCCAACGATACACGTGGGTAAGCTATGTTGGACTATGTTGGCCTATCTCCTCCTTTTTGTTGAAACACAAAAGTGTGTCAAAGAATGAGAATTCTTAAGAATGCGAGCATGCTCCCCCTTGACTGTAGCTCCCCCTTAATCAATTCTCCCTGTTGCTAGGGTACCAACGTATATGATGTAAGGATTATGAATGCTACAAAACAAATATTAGTACATGATATGCTCCCCCTTGATCAATACTCCCCGTTGCTAGGGTACCAACGTATATGATCCAAGGATAAGAGATGCTACAAAATAAAGGTTAGTATGTGATACACAACGATGCGTGTGTATGATGCATTCTAACAATGCTTGACGAAAGCTCCCCCTTGCTTTAGAGCATCAAGATAAAACTACAAAACAAAAATTAGCACAATAGAGACTATGTCTTAAGACATATATGTCATATACGTCCAAGTGTATAGACGATGCAATAATAGTGCTTGATAGATATTCCTCCTGGTTTGAGGACGTTAATAAGCACCTACAATAAAAGACGACATATAATCGATGCAAACTTCATCCTTAGATGAGTATGTTATATACGATCGAGCGTATATGTTGATGAACCTACAATGAAATGGTTAGTGCAATATATTTTATCTCAAAGAAAAATATGATACAACATATCAATAATCTAATCACAAGCAACTTAAGTCAGAGAACTATGATTATTTGGCGAACCATGTCATACCAATTGTGATATTGTGATTATCTAGTAAACCATGTTATAAAGTGTGTAATCTTCTAATAAGAATTACAATCACAAGAATATAATATGATAAAATTCTATAAAACAATGCCTATGAGGAGGATATGAAGTGGAGTTAAAGTGAGTGATGCTAGTGTTGGTGTTAGTTTACTAGTGATGACTCAATTGATAACTAAAGGTTGATGCAAGTAGGTTTTTCGCTAATCCATGGGGTTGATGATTAGTGAAAGTGGTGATGGAAGGTGGTGGTTATAATGAAAGCAATGAATTCAGAAACTCTAATCTATAGCAAATGCTATAAGAGTATTGAAGATGGTTAAGGTTATGATATTATCATCTACCAAAGATGATGAATCGTGCCATAATAAATGCTCGAATGGAAATAAGAGGAAGTGAAGACAATGATCACTTAGGAATAGAAATTCCATATGCAACAATTAGAAATACTAGATACCTATATGCGGATAAAAGGACATCATATGATGAGAGTGTTGGTTGGACCAACGTGTTGAGAATGATGGTTCTATTTGCACTGACAATGACTTGCTTGATATGTATCAAGAATAAAAAGGATGAGATCCTATGATGGTGTTCTTAGATAATGAAGTTATGAGATTAAGGTGAAAATCCTAGACTCGTTGGTTACGAGAGGGTTGTTTGGTTTAAGTGGCTAAAAACTGACTCAGGTACCCACGGATTGGGCGGAACCAAATCTTTGGTTCCGTCCTTCTTATCGAAGGGTACCGTGGGACCAGAATTGATTTGGTCATGTTTTGTCATTTTTGATCAAACGAAGGTTCAAGCTAAGGTCTATTTACTTATAACTACGGATTTGGTTTCACTAATCCTAGTCAAAGTCTAAGGAGATTTAATGGTTCTCGTTTAAGAGGTTTGTTAAACACATGATGTGTTTTTTACTTGACGAGGTATTGGTACAAGACTGTGATGTTAGGTTAAATGGTGTGAACCTACATGTTGGTATTTGAGGATGTAAGAAACATGAGTACATGTTCTTTAATGCGAAAAGACAATTATGTGAATGAATTTCTCTCCCCCTTAATTGGTGGACATTCAACATAATCTGTAATGAAGAAAGTGTTGTAGGTTAATGAGAGCGATGAGCTTGGTAATGTTTTTGGTTAGCATACAACGAACTTCATCCTTGAAGTCATATAGCTCTTCTCTATCAATGAGAGATAATCGCATGACGAGGCATGTGGTTTCCTTATGGAGATGTATTGTTAAAATTAAAAGATGATGGAGATGTTGTTAGGAAAGCGGAAGCAATAATGCTATTTGGAAAGAGGTCGATTGAAAGATACGCAAACACAAATTTCAAGCCTCTAAAACTTAATCCTAGTAGCTTCAAAATCTATATGTAAGAGAATGGGTCCCATAAACATATTACTAAACTACTTAGCAACAAAGGGATTACAATTATGCAAAATAGGCATAACAAGGTGAGATAACAAGTAATTTGTTATCAACCTACAAATACAAACATGTTAATGACAAAAGATGTGATTATCATAACATCTTATATAAACAAATATTCACCTACTAGACAAAAAGCTACCACATAACATCAAGATAAATAATCATATTGCAAGAGAGCATGACATTGTTTGATATACTACATTGTGAAATTGTTTTGATGTTTAGGCTTAGTTACTTAAGCATACTTACCCCTTAATTAACACAATGATCTAAAAAAACTTTTAAAAGTTTATCATACTAAAAGCACTTTGACAAATTATAAGTGCACACATGGCAACCAAATAGTGTGACAAGGTCACAAAAGAAGTGAGAACGACAGGTTCATGCAAACAATTCTAACATTTTGGAAGCATGCATCATTTAGACTATTCTACGAAAAAGCTCAATGAATGTCAACTATAGACAAGAGCTATCTAATATCATGTATTAAAAATGACATATCGTAAGTTAACAAGAACCATGTTAATCTTGTGAAATATCATATAACAAGTATCATGCAAATCATGTTAACATCTAGTAGCATGAAACATATATAAGCATGCAGACAAAACCTTTCGAAGGTTTACACATTTGACTATCAATCAAATAATTATCATGATAACATCAAGACACTTAAACATATCAAACACATAACATGTAATCAACAAATATATATGTAATGCAAGTGATTTTACTAAGAAAAATCACATCTACTACTTGTGTGGAAAACTAGAAGGGGGGGGGGTTGAATAGTTTTACCGGTTTTTAAGTTCTTTTAATTCTTTTTAGACTTCTTAAAAACTTTACTATTGGAAACTTTTGATTCGATTCTTATGTGCAATCAATCAACACCAATATGAACTACACACTAAACTAACTAATAATAAGTAATGAAAGTAAAGAGTAGAGATGGAAAGATCAAACCGGGACAAAGGATTTATAGTGGTTCGGCTACGAAGCTCTTCTTCGCCCTACTCCACTCCCCGAGTACCACACTCGAGAGTTTCAAGCACTATGTCAACAACCTCCCTTTAGGCGGAGAAAACCGTACACGTCGCTTAACTTGTTTTCCGACACTAAGCTAGATGTCGAGTGCTAATCTTAGCTAGCACCAATCTACCACGATCCACTTGATCTTCACACACTCAACTCACAAGACTCGATCTACTTGATCTACCCTTGATTACACTTGATCAATCACACAAGCCCAATGGCTTCAAGAGATCACCAAGATCTCTACACGATCACAATGATCAACCCTCACTTCACTCAACCTATTCTATCTACCTTTGATCCTTTGATCAATCACACTAGCCCAATGGCTTCAAGAGATCTTCACTATCTCTTAAGATCACAACGATCTTGACTCACACTCTCACAAAATAAAATGATCTTGATGTATGCTATGATACAACAAGTGTGTAACAAATGTTACAAGACCTAACAACTACTACAACTCTTGTATCTTCTTGGATACCTTGAGTTCTTCTCTTGCTATTGAAGAGGAATGACAACACTTTGTATCTACTTGAATACTTTGTGTTCTTCTCTTGCTATTGAAGAGGAATGAAGAGGATCTCTAAGTAGGATGATTGGATCACTCTTGATAAAAAAGAAAAACTAACTAAATGATCAAGGAAAGAAGGTGTGAAAAGGGTAAATGAACTCAGTAGTTTCTGTGTGCTAAAGAGTTGCCAAAATCTGTGAAATGGGTTGGTATTTATAGGCAGAAAAAATTTGGCCGTTACAGAGGGACGGCTCCACTAAATCACCGACGGCTCCACTAAATTTAGTGGAACCGTGTCAGACAAAGACGCTCCATTTTTTGTCTTTTCTGGTGAAAACTTATTTGGGAAAGTTTGGAGCTGATTTTGGGGGGAAAAATAGCTGTTATGTATTTTAAACATATTTTTCCATTAAAACATTTCTTAATTATTCAAAAATAATTTGTAAAGTATATTTTTGAAGAAAATGTTTTGTCACATAAAAATGTGAAGTGTAAAACTCAAATTCACTTCTTTGATCATTAGTTAGGTTGTAACTTTGTTCTAGAGTGATTTGTGTAGAAACGGGATCTTCCGATTAAAAACTTGTTTACGTTAATTTTAACGTAACGTGTTTTCACATTTTGTCATCCTCAAAACGTGAAGTTATCGAAAGATAGAGATAACGTTTTTAGAACATTATTTGCATCAATAATCTCCCCCTTTTTGATGATGACAAAACATAAACTCATTTTAGGTTAAAATTAATTTTAACAAGTTTTTAATGAGTTTACTCCCATTTCTCCCCCTTTTTGTCGAAGCAAAAAGGTTGCTAAGGCTCCCCCTTGATGTATACTCCCCCTCATTTGGAGGACAACAAGGAATCGAGCAATGATTCGTGCTACAAAACAAGGTTAGATAACAAGTATACAAAATCTAACATGTAGCACACATGACAAATATCCAACCACAAAAATGACTAAAGAGCCAAGCCCCAAACACAATAAAATAACCACATAAAAGAAAACATTCATTCATAAAATAAATGTCATACATAAGTATGACTACATGATAGAAGCAAATTAAACAATAAGAAAGCACATAAACATCAATAGTTGTATGAGACTTCAAGATTTGCTTCAAACTCCAAAAGGGTTCCTAGAATTTTATTGGAGAAACTAAACATAACCTATGTTTAGTTGGTTGGGCTATTTGGTGGTGGAGGGGGTAGTATGATGGGTCCTTGTGGTGGTGTGAGGAGGTGCTCAAGATAGGAGAATTGAAGACTCAACTCATCTCTAAGGCACATGATGAGGTGTTGGTTGTGGTGACAACAAGGACAAATTAGGGTATGTGGTTGTAGGGGATAGAGAATGGGATGACCCATTAAAGGTTGTGGTGATGGTGATAGTGATGAGGATGATGTGTTAGTACCAAGTTCAAATGGTGATGTAGGTGATAGGGTTAGTGTGAGAGCTAAAGGGTGTGGTGATGGTGAGAGGGAAGATGATGAAGTGTTACTCCCAAGCTCAAAGGGAGTTGATGGTGATGAGGTGAGTGTTAAGGCTAGTGGTTGAATGGGACTTGGTTGAGACAAGGGTGTGGTGACTCTTGTGGTGGAGGTGGATGATGATGTTGGCCTTGTTGAGTTGGCCTTTGATGGAGCTTGGGGTGTAGAGATTGAGGAGGTTGATTTGGTTAAGGTTTGTGGTGTGAGGGTTTCTTCATCATCATCCAAAGTTAAATCAATGAGAATTATCTCATTGGAAGGTTTGGTTGAGGTTTGTGGGTGTGTTGACATTCTTGATCCATTGATCAATAAGAATTGTCTCATTGGTTGGTTTGAGGTTAAATCTTGGCTTTTTAGCTTTGTGTGAAGTGGTAGCCATGGTTGAAGTTATGATAATTGTATGGTGAATGTGAAGTGGTGAGGATGAGCAATGGATGATGTTAGCTTAAATAGCCAAATCAAAACATGCAAGGATGGAATTGATGGTGGATTTGGGGATTTGGGTGTATGGGAATCAGGTTGTGTTTGCAGATTTTCAGGAAAAGAGGGTCAAAAAAGGAAGAGAACAGTTAAAATTGTCTCCCCAGGTTACGGTACCACTAAATGGCCCACGGCACCACTAAATTTAGTGGAGCCGTGGCCTGCAGTTGACTTTTTTTCCAGTTCTGCAGGTTCTAGGATGCCTAAAATGGGTAATTCTGGGTGGTCTGTATTGCAGCAAATCCCAAAGCCTCAAACTACTAAAGAGTTATCACATAGATTTCCTAACACTAGTCTTCAACTAGCAACTAACAAAATCATGTGATCATCTAAGTTTAGGAAACTATTGAGCATGCATCAAGCAATTTTATCATCTAGTGCATGCATGAAAACAAATAATATGAACTAGGCAAAGCTTATGAAAAAGATAAAAACATTAGTATTGATTAACAACTTAAAGTTACCAATGTCAAGCAAAAATTGTTCAGAAAATTTAAACATGTTAATGTTAGATGGACATTGTCTCTAATCTCTTCTCTTCCGCACACCTTAATTCATCATCACTTGATGAAACATCATAGCATGATACCGAACCATCATCATGATTCTCTCGAGATGATGTACATTCCCAATATAGAGATGTGTAGGTGTTTTGGGTTAAAGGAGCCATGGTGGGATTGACAAAGAGATATCGATTGTTTTGGAGGTGAGGGAAAGAGGTTATGACAAACCGATATAGACGAGTCAACAACATGCCATAGGGTATCGCCTTATTTAGTCGACCCCTGACGCCGACAATTCTCCTTGCTACGAAGTAAGCGAGATTGTAGGGTTACTCGGTGACTAGACAATACAACATATGAGCACAACACGCCGGAAGTTGCTCACGGTTGTGAGGAAGACAAAAGACATTTTCACGGATGACCTCTATCCATCTACGTAGATGTGGGTGAATTTCATCAACATAGATTTTGAGTGGATATAAGTCATACTCATGAGACTCACGAAACTTAATGTCACCATTCTCTTTAAGAGAACCATGAACTTTTTGAGAAAGACGAATATGAGCTTTTATCTCACATGGACTGGGAATTTGGGTAAGGTAAGGACCGGACTCAGTTTGGTGACTCGTGAGGGTTTTGAGGGACCAACCTTCCATGTAGGAGCATTGTCCATGGTTCGGAAGTCCAAGAATATTGGCAAATTGGTCAAGAGTAATTGAGATATCTTGGTTTTGGATCATAAATTGGATAGACAAAGTTTGATCCTTGTTATGTACAAGTTTAACTTGTCGGTAGAATTCGAGAACGAATCGAGGACAAATTTGATCATTGATCCGAAACAAGCAATCGAATCCGATTTCTTGAAACATGATTTGGATGTGATCATGGTTGAGAAAGGATGATTCGAAAATTCGTCCTTCATGAAAAAGACGAGACTCTAGGTGTAGGAAACTTTGTTTGTGAGAAAGTGGGGTGTCAGGTTCAGTTGATGGTTTGGGAATGTAATCATCTGTCAGTTCATGATCATAATCAAACATGTGATATCTCTTGTTACCTATGGAAAATTTATCACAGATTAAAATTGAAATTATTTTATTTCAAAGGCATGTGTCTAGTGTGTGCCTATATGCAAACTGTGTGGAGGTGCGGTAATCTTGACTCTAAAACAAAACTAATGAGATTACCCAAACGCTCCTAACTTCAATTTTGCTCAAGCAAATATGTCAAAGAATACATATTAGTTATGTAGTTCGATTGATATTTGTGAGATCATGTATGCATGCAAAAACATTTTTAGTTTGCATCAACAATGCACGAAAAAAGGTTTCATGATCCTAGATACGTGAAAATTTTCAAAAACGATGGAATTGGGGTGTTTGGCAAATGCCTCAACTTGGCGCCAAAAATCTTAAGATTGAAAAGCCTCAATGTTGATCATTCCTAATTCAATTTTAATCATCCTAAACATGATTCCACTACAAATAACTAATCCCGGTTCGATTTAAATGAGAAAATTCGAACTAGGTAGTCAAATATTAGTGGGTTTATGAAAATCCTAGGTTTAGGGAATCATGTAAGTACTACATTGTCTAATCTTAGTCTTAATTGCATAAAAATTTAACTAAAATTGAAAAACCCCAATTCTATTTTATGCATGAGAACAAACCCTAGACTCAAGATTAAAGAAAAAATATAGTAAAAAGACTTACAAGTCATGTTGAAAAGGTGAGATTAGTTGGTAATCTTGAGAATCAATGTCTTAAGTATGATCTTGAAAGGTGTGTAATTGAAGTTTTGGTTGTGAGGTTTGGTTTTGACAGCAGTAGGAAGTTGGTGTATTTGTTTTGAATTGGTGTGCAGAGGGAAAGGAAGGAAAAACGGGCTTTCTCAGACATACGGTACCACGGTACCGCTAAACATTAGTGGTGCCGTGCCACTTTAGTGTAGCCGTGTGTCTGTGAGACCCATTTTTGTTCTGTTTCGAATCTTGACTGATTAATCTTACTTATTTAGTAAGATTTTTTGACGCGAGGAAAAAGTTTATACCTAATAAACTCTTTGACGAAAGCGATTAGGTGAGATGACAAGGAATGACCTTAGTATGCCTAAGTTGTCATTGAAGGAGAATGAGGATTGACTTTTAATATTTCCCGTGAAATAAGTAGAAGTCATGAGTTGAGATTTGGAGGTTGACTACAATATTTCCAATGAAATATTTAATTAGTCATGAGCGGAATGAGACGAATAACTCATAGAGTTATGGAGCAAGACGAGAAACATGACTTAGTATTTCCAGTGAAATACCTGAAAAGTCATGAGACGAATTTAGAGGGATGACTTGTAAAGTCATGAGCCGATACGTAAGAAATGACTTCGATATTTCCAGTGAAATATTCGAGTGGTCATTGGAAGGATGGGAAGAGTGACTTAATATTTCAAGTGAAATATTGAGCGAGTCACAAGATAGTACGTAAGGAATGACTTTAATATTTCCAGTGAAATATTGAAATAGTCATGAGTGGGATGAGAAGGATGACTTAAAGAAGTCATAAGGCGAGACGCAAGAGATGACTTAACTATTTCCAAAGAATTATTTAAATAGTCATGAGAGGGATGATATCGACGATGTTGTCTTTTGTGAGAATCTTTTCCAAGAAAAGGATTTCTCTTTGAACATTATTGTGATGGAGGAGGTGACGAACTTTGACGAGCTTCGTACATAAGCAAATCACGGGGTTCTCGGTCAAGTCTATTTGCACTTTGGTTGCCGCATTTCATGGGGAAATGTCTCATTCATAGTGCTTGTTGTCATGCCTTTCCGGCGCTTGCGTATTTGGCTTCGGTCATGGAGATAGCAAGAGTAGTTTGTTTCTTGGAGAACCAAGAAGTTTGACAACAACCTATGAGGGTACAAACATCACTCTCTCTTTATCAATCCACATTATCTCCCGCATTATCAGAGTTGGTATAGACAACAATTTCTTACACCAATCTCCTTGAGATCTCATAATCTCAAGTGTATAGTGCCTTTAATGCATCGGAAGATACATCAAACACTTTAAGGTAAGAAGTTTTGGGATCCTTCTTACAAGTGGGCACAAAGCCAGACACTAGACATGATAATGGGCCTACATGCCGTTAGGTAAATTAAATTACCTATCATGCCCCTAACCTAGTACTATCCGCGCACTCACCTTCATCGTCTCTTGTGAGATTCGTTTTTGCGGATATGGGCGTTGAAATGAATTAAGATTTTTCTAAGCTAAGTATCTTATAAATATATAGTATACTTAGGTTTATGAGGATACTTTCTTTGAGTAGTATTATATAAGGGATAGGGAAGAAACTTGATTCACTCATCATTGCTCATCTCAAACTTGTCACGCATGATCTTTTGAGCGATCATTGTACATTTCTGGACAAGTTGAGTTTGTCATAATAGTCTTTGACAAATACTTGAGTCATGATGAAAATGAATTTTGTTTCTTTGTTATAGTGCCTACTATGTTAGATTCTAACTACACTACATGCTTAGCATTTCTACCAACAAAGGGTGTTTTAAGAAAGCGTACCTGAGCCTGAGGTGTTGCCCTTAAAACTTTGAAGACTAGACTACCTTTGTTGAAAGCTAGGCATATGACACACTACTTGACTTTGCGTCATCAGATTAGTACAATCACTAATCACACCCCATTTGTTGGACTTCAAGTTTATTTACAACAATGTTTATCTAGCAAAACAGAAGTTCAAACATCTGGTCCCCAATATCTCATGGGTCCAAAGTTGTTAGTGGCAAACATCCTACGCATTTGTTGAATTAGTTTAGGATGTGAGAATGGAGGACACATTTCCTATGGTAAGTAACTTTGTGATTGACGGTTATTCCAAGTTTCGGGGAAGTTACTTGGATAACTTAGTCTTCTAAAGTTACCTCTCGGTAGAGGAGTTCTTGACCAAGGTTTGGGAGATTTTTTTTTTCTAGGTGGAGGAGTCTTCGACCTAGTGTCGGGCTTTACAAATCCAAGTTCGGGAGTTGACAAGGGTTTGTAAAATATTTTAACTTCCTCTATGCCATCAATAGGTAATTTAGTACCATTTACAACTGTGTGACTTGGTTTAGGGCTTAAGTTATTTTTCAAAATTGACCCTGATCTGACTTCAGCACCAGACGGTACCACGGTACCATTAAATTTAATGGTACCGTCTGTACCTTTAGTAGTGCCGTCTCCTTCAGACTCAAACACTTCAGGCTTTACAAATTTTACTTGTTTAGTACTACTTGTTGAAACCTGATTTGGGTCAAATCCTAAACCCGCACGGTCATGTTCATTATATCTAATGTTTTCAAGCATATCATTAAGTACTTTTGTTCCTTCTTCGAACTTAATGATTCTCAAAGCATTTTCTTTGAGTTTCTCATTTTCTACTTGAAGACTTATGCATGACCCACATCCTAAGTCTACTTCTTTATTTTTCTCAATTCTTTTGACTTGATCCTTTAGTTCTAGAATTAGCAGTTCAAGTTCATGCAATTTTAATTTTAGTTTTCTGTTTCTACCTAAAATTTTAGAACTAACCTCGCATAATTTATTATACTCGTCATGCAATCTATTGTCATCTATTGACGAGTTATCATCACTATAATAAGAAGAGTCGGAATGTACCTCATTAGAAGCTTGAGCCATTAGGCACGTTTCATCGTTGGGCTTCTTCTCTTCTTCTTCACCGCTATCACTCCAAGAGCCTCCTATGAAAGCTCGTTGTGTCACACCTCGCCAATGGCGGAAACGCGAGTGTAACATCATGGATATCATCACAACACTTGGCGTCTAAATAGAGAAATACTACATGCAACTTAATAGAGCAAAGTACAAACACAAAGTGTCGTAACGATACCCCAAAATAAAACAACCAAAAACAAACTCCAAGGTATCTTCATTAAAACATAACGTAATAATGAAAAAAAAAACATTCGAGTATCACAAACAAAGCTCACTTAATCAAACTAAATTCAAAGATAAGTCATCCTCAATGCAAACTAGGTCTCTTCTAATCGCGCCCTTCTATCTTAGCCTTAGAATGCTCACCTGAAAATGATGCTTAAAAACGTCAACATAATGTTGGTGAGATTCATAGGTTTAAGACACACAAAACACATCTCCGATAAAAGTTCACTGTGATCATAAAATATAGCAGGACAGTAAAAATATAGTTATCATACAACTAACATGCAATCATAGCTTATGGGACGGAACGTGCCCACCGATCCAAACACCACATCAATTGGGACGGAACGTGCCCACCGATCCAAATACCACCACAATTGGGACGGAACGCGCCCACCGATCCAAGATAATTATAATGAGTAGAGCCACTAGGACTTTCCCACTCAAATAATCACCACAATTAAACACCACAATAACATGCAGTATACATACAATAACCACTACAAGTCCATGCATTTTAACAACACATAATCACAGTAACTCAAAAACAATTTTAACAAGCATCATCTCCATCCCAAGTTTAAAACAAAGTAAAAATATGGGACTATGAACTCACCTCAACCTTGCAGCTTCCAAATTATCAACACACAAATCTATACAAACAAAACAATACCACATTACACGCGACCAAGCTAAAAGCTATAGTCCATGTAACACATATACATGATGGATGTCTAAGATTCATATAACCCACTACGGATCACCTAGACTCCATACTAATCATCACCCAATACTTAACCCTCACTAAATCCCTTAATTAAAACTTCTCAGAAAACGCAGATTTTTAGGGTACTTTCACCCACATAAAATCACGACCAAAAATTATCCAAAACTCACACCAAAAATTCACCATGATCTTTCTTAAGTATAAAAGCTTTTCCCAGAAGGCCATGCACTAAAAACACACACAAGTACTCAATGAAAAATCAAATATGACAACTACTTAGATTCGGATATGATCAGACATCAAAAAGTATTGACCTCGTAGACCCACTCACACAACTTATTATCGCCTAATTTTCGCGTGGAAGTCAAATATAATGTAGAACTTAATTACCACAGAAGGCCTAACCCAAATTCCACTTTTTATCCCACATTGAACTCTATAATTTTACCCTAATTCTATCCCGGTTTAACAGCTTTGACACCTTAACTCACAAAATTCGTTTGATTGACTTCCCGACCTCGAAAACACTTGTGGTTGGACTTTTTGGAAAGCTCTTTTACTGAACTACAATTTAGATTTAAAATTCGTGATCTAACTCATCTTAATCTATTAGATCTCATCAGATCTTTACAGCCTTACAAATCTGTCAAAACCCTAACTCATTAATTAACATGTTTTAAACCCTAATTACTTCACCAATCATCATATTATTATTAATTAATGATCCCAACATGTTTAATATCATTAATTTACAGAAACCCATAAACCCTAGTTCCATCATAACTTGTATTACATGAATCAAAACAATATTTAAACAATTAATTGAATACAAGTATCAAAAATTATACCTTGTTCTTGATTTTTAGCTTCAACAATAAAAACCCTAATTTTTCTCCTTCTTCTCTTGTTTTGGACGAAAATTTGCAATAGGGTAGGTTAGGGTTGTTTTGGTTTTTTATTTATAGGGCTCTATGGATTATTCTAGACCCCCTTAATATTTGGTAAGTGTATTTTGATTAATATTTGGCTTCCTTTTCCTCTAAATCTATATTTGGCCGCCCATTTATTTTATATATATATATATATATATATATATATATATATATATATATATATATATATATATATATTTAATTTTTTTTTTATTAAATTTAAATATTACAATTAAAACCTTGTACTCTTTATATTTTATAAAAACCCTATACTGAAATTAACACCTTACGCGATAAACTTCCGATTTTACGACAACCCGGAAAAATATCATTTCAAAATAAAGTTTCCAAAAATAGAAATTTCACACTTAACATTAATATAATCTATAAAAATAACCTCCACGTAACTTACTAACGCTCAATCAATTGAACGGAGACTTGTTACGCAAAACCACAAAACACCAAAATTACACAAGTCATTTCTACACCACCAAGGCGATCAAAATGAACTTTTCAACACTACTCAACTCATGAAGTAAACATCACACCAAGGGATTTAGTGTTAAACTCACGTACCTATTACTCACAAACCACACATATACCATATCTAAGCACATATAAGCACATAGTACACACCACATAAAAGCTAAATAGGTTGAGACTATTAGTCAAACTAACCTGCTAAAATCACGATTGTTACATTATCCCCCACTTAGGGAAATCGCGTCCCGAGATTTAACAGCTCGTCTCATCAACCTTCTCAACTAACAACTTCGGGTACTTGGACCTCATATGATCTCCACGTTCCCAAGTAAACTCAGCACCACGCTTTGAATTCCAACGTACCTTCACCAATGCTATCTTACCACGTTTCATGCTCTTAACCTCTCGGTCCATAATCTCGACAGGTTCCTCAACAAAATGAAGAGTCTTGTCGAACTTTATCTCATCTAATGGCACATGCAAACTAGCATCCGCCAAACATTTCTTCAAATTAGATACGTGAAACGTATCATGCACACTACTTAACTCTTTAGGCAATCTCAACCGATATGCCACTGGCCCGATTCTATCCGTAATCTCAAACGGTCCTATATACCTTGGTGCTAACTTGCCTTTCTTACCAAAATGCACCACACCTTTCCAAGGAGACTCTTTCAGCATCACAAAATCACCCACACTAAACTCCAAAGGCTTACGGCGATTATCCGCATAGCTCTTTTGGCGATCTCTTGCTGCCTTAAGTCTTTCCTTAATCTGAAACACCTTATCTATAGTCTCTTGCACTATTTCAGGACCAATTAGTTGGCTTGTTCCAACCTCTGCCCATAAAATAGGTGATCTACACTTCCTCCCATATAACATCTCAAATGGTGCACATCTAATACTGGAATGATAGCTGTTGTTATAAGAAAACTCAGCCAAAGGCAAATGAGTATCCCAGCTTCCTCCAAAATCAATAGCACACGCTCTAAGTAAATCCTCCAAAGTTTGAATCGTTCGCTCACTTTGCCCATCAGTCTGCGGATGATAAGCAGTGCTCATATCCAATTGTGTATTCAACACCTTTTGCAACGATTGCCAAAATCGCGAGGTAAACCTACTATCGCGATTAGAGATAATCGACACAGGCACACCATGTCTCGCCACAATCTCATTAATATAAATTCTCGCCAGCTTTTCCATTTTATAATCTTCACGAATGGCCAGAAAATGTGCAGACTTCGTCAGCCTGTCCACTATGACCCATATCGTGTCATGTCCACTATTTGTTCTAGGCAACTTAGTAATAAAATCCATTGTTATTCTCTCCCATTTCCACTCAGGAATCGGCGGCTTTTGTAACAATCCAGAGGGTTTCTGATGTTCAACCTTAACCTTCAAACAGGTCAAGCATCGGCTAACATATTCAGCTATTTCCCTCTTCATTCCCGGCCACCAGCAAGCATCTCTAAGATCATAGTACATCTTGTCCGATCCTGGATGAATCGAGTATTTCGACTTATGAGCTTCATCCATTATCAACGTCCTCACACCTCCTACCGATGGAACCCATATTCTATCTAAGAAATACAGTCCACCATCCTCCTTTTTCTCTATTTGCTGATCCAATCCACGCAACATCTCAGCAGTCGCATTCTCATTCCTAAGAGCTTCCTCTTGCGCTGCCAATATCTTACCCTTAATTCCCGATTGTAACGTCATACACATCGCTCGCATACGCTTAGGCTTAACCCGTTCCTTCCTACTTAAAGCATCAGCTACCACATTCGCCTTTCCAGGATGGTAGCGAATCTCACAATCATAATCACTAAATAACTCAATCCACCTTCTTTGTCGCATATCCAGTTCCTTCTGACTGAAAATATGCTGAAGACTCTTATGATCTGTATAAACAACACTCTTCGTGCCGTACAGATAATGTCTCCAGTTCTTGAGAGAAAATACTACCACACCAAATTCCAAATCATGAGTGGTATAATTCTTCTCATGAATCTTGAGCTGTCGAGATGCGTAAGCTATCACCTTACCCCTTTGCATTAGTACACACCCAAATCCTTGATTTGACGCATCACAATACACAACGAAATCATCTGGCCCATCAGGTAACGTCAGAATAGGTGCATTACACAAACTATCCTTTAGTGACTGAAAAGCCACCTCCTGCTCTTCTCCCCAAAGATACTTCTTGTTCTTCTGAGTCAACAAAGTAAGGGGTTTAGCAATTATCGAAAAATTGGCTATAAACCTTCGGTAATACCCTGCCAATCCTAAGAATGAGCGTATCTCGGACGGCGTCGTAGGAGCCTTCCAGTTCTTGACCGCTTCTATCTTACTAGGGTCCACATGTATTCCTTCACTATTCACCACATGTCCAAGAAAATGTACCTCCTCAAGCCAAAAATCACATTTTGAGAACTTGGCGTACAATTTCTCCTTCTCCAGCAATCCAAGGATCAACTTCAAATGTTCTCTATGCTCCTCCTTCGACTTAGAATAAATTAGAATGTCGTCTATAAACACAATCACGAATTTATCCAAGTAAGGCTTGCAAACGCGGTTCATCAAATCCATGAATACCGCAGGTGCATTTGTCAACCCAAATGGCATAACCGTGAACTCAAAATGTCCATAACGAGTCCTAAAAGCAGTCTTCGGAATATCCTCCTCATGCACTCTCAGCTGATGATACCCAGAACGTAGATCTATCTTCGAAAAGAATCGAGAACCTTGCAGCTGGTCAAGGAGATCATCGATCCTAGAAAGAGGATACCGATTCTTAACAATTAACATGTTCAATTCCCGATAGTCAATACCCATCCGGAACGAACCATCCTTCTTCTTAACAAATAACACAGGTGCTCCCCACAGAAAGTGACTAGGTTGGATAAACCCCTTATCCTGAAGTTCTTGCAACTACGCAGACAACTCCTGCATCTCAGAGGGTGCTAAACAATATGGGGATTTCGCCACAGGTACCGCTCCAAGAATCAACTCAATACGAAATTCAACTTGATGGATTGGAGGCAATCTAGTCAAGTCTTCAGGAAACACGCCCGGGAACTCACACACCACAGGAATCTCCTTCATGCTACAATCTTTGGCCCTTGCATTCTTAAGGGATTTCAACTCACTCCCTAAGCATTCTCCTTGTATTCGAAGTATAGCACCACTCTCTAAAGGAATACGAACTACCTTTTCGTGGCATATAACCTCGACTTTATGCTTAGACAGCCAACTCATCCCTATCACTACATAGAAACTCCCATGCCCAAAAGGTATCAAATCAATCATGAACGGGATACCCTCTAACACTATCGTGCACCCACGAATAACCTTGTCAACTCCTACTTCCCTACCGCTAGCTATTTCAATCACAATACTAGACCTAAGCTTACTAGGCTCATCCTTCAATAGTCTAGCAAGCGAACCAAATTAAATATCACAACATTAGTACCAACAGATACTCGAGGTATCAGCATATGATAGGTAGAATGGAATCTTACCACCCACACACTCCCTCATACAACGATTTCTCCAAACGGTTCAGAGAAAACTTCTCTAACCATACAACCATCATCAACATGATATCACATAACATCTACCACAACATATAACAACAAAATTCAATCAATGTAATCATGGTCACAAGTCCACGTGTGTTATACCCTTATAATTATGTTCGCGAGCATA
The DNA here is from genome assembly GCA_021014915.2 of Artemisia tridentata subsp. tridentata. Taxonomy (NCBI): domain Eukaryota; kingdom Viridiplantae; phylum Streptophyta; class Magnoliopsida; order Asterales; family Asteraceae; genus Artemisia; species Artemisia tridentata. Next base: position 106,251,682 of record CP139506.1, on the reverse strand, counting down.
GTTATAAGGCCTATTCCACACTCATACTTGCTTCCAAAACTACTACTAGCCTTAAAGTTTTGTCATATTTAGAATTGCACTTCATTCTTTGTACAAGGACTAGTTTAGTCATTTAGGCTAAGTTAGTCATTGTATTCTTTGTATAAATACCCTCCTTATCCACATTTGGAGGGTTGAGGATTCACAGGTTCATGAGGTGTGTATGTTTTCTCTCTCTAGAAAACATACACACCTCCCCAATCAATAAACCGAATTTACAATGTTTAATCTTTAGTTCGTGTTTATGGTGTTTCCTCCACCTCCCGTACGTGAATCTTGGTTTCTACAATTGGTATCATGAGCTAACCGGGTGGCGATTCGTGGTGTTTTCAAGGTGATTAAGGTGATTTATGTTGTGATTTATCTCGGTTTTTCTTTATCTTCTTCAACAGCCGAGTATATGCTATATTTGGGTTCGATTTGTGTTTCATAAAAAACCCACTGCTGCGTTTTTTGATCTTCAAAAACGTGGTTGTTTGTGTTTTTGTTGAAACCAATATATTTGTGTTCGAATTTGTGCTTAAAAGAACTCAAAAGTTGCGTTTTTATCATCAAAAACGTGAACTTTTGTGGTTTTCTGGATTCAGACGCATGAACAAGGCAGAAAATGGGTATGTTCTAAGCTACTTTGATCCAAAATCACAAAAAATCTTGTATAAGATTTGTTTGTGAATATTATAATGAGAATATTTATTGATTGATGGAAAAAGTTGGTCAAAAGTAGCTTAATTTGTGGAAAAAGGTGTAAGAAGTCTGTGGGTGAATTATTGGACAAGTGGGTGTGTAAGGCTAAAAAGTCAAGAGTGGTTGAAAATTGCATTTCATCGCATTTGGCCTCATCAGCGAACTTTATCGCATTTCAGTGTAAACCCAGCGAATTATCGCATTTCAGACTTTCTATCTGGATTGGACATCTTCTGTTCTATCGCAGTTGTTATCGCGATTCAGTTTCTATCGCGATTCACCTTTTATCGCAATTGGCACATTTTCTGAAATTATGGCAGTTGAAGACTGAAGTCTTATCGCAGTTGACAACTCAGATGGTTATCGCATTTGATGGTTATCGCATTTGAAGTCTGATCATACATATCGCAGTTCAAATCGCGACATAGTACACACCACATAAAAGCTAAATAGGTTGAGACTATTAGTCAAACTAACCTGCTAAAATCACGGTTGTTACACGTTGGTTGTTGGATTTCAGTGGTTTGGGACACTCTCCTATGAAGTGATTAGGATCTCCGCATCTAAAGCATTTCCTATCACTTGTCCCATTCTTTTCAACTCAGTTTTTTTGTGATGTCTTCTTTTCATCACGAGGTTGTCTAACGAACCTACCTCTTCTCCTTAAGAACTTTTTAAAGTCCCTAACCGCTAACGCATATTCTTCATCTTCACTATCGAAACTCGAACCTTCCTCATCACTAGACTCCTTCTTGGCTCTCAATGCTAGAGATCTAACTCTCTCGCTTTTGCCTTTGACTATATCGGAGTCCTTCTTGATTATCATCTCATGAACTTTCAAGTTTCCTATTAGTTCATCGAGTGATAATGTCGCCAAGTCCTTTGACTCTTCAATGGCGGTGACCTTTGCTCTCCATTTAGGATGTAGAGCTCTAAGAAACTTCCTAACATAATTCTTGCTAGAGTAACCTTCATCAAGAGCTTTAAGACTAGTGATAATAGTATTAAATCTAGCAAAAGCATTATCTATTGACTCATCTTCCGAAATGGAAAATTGTTCATATTGTTGAACAAGAAGATCTATCTTGTTCTCTTTGACTTGGTTATTACCTTGGTGAGTTACTAACAAAGTTTTCCAAATATCTTTTTCCTTATTACACATGAAAATTCTTTTAAACTCCTTTTTAGGCAAAGCATTGTAAATCATCATTTTAGCCACATTATTTTTGGCTAGTTTTCTTTTAAGTTCATCACTTTGTTTATCATAAGAAACTATTTCATCCTTTTTAGTTTCCGGATTCATTTGAATCGGTTGAAAGTCACCCTCGGTAATAACATGCCAAAGATCAATGTCTTTTGATTTCACATACGTTTTGAATCTTGTTTTCCAATAGATAAAGCAATCGGTTTCAAAAAGTGGTGGTCTTTGCATAGATTGCCCTTCTAGATATTTGTCGGAATCCATTGATCGATTCAAGTTTTAAAATACAATCTACTTTAAAATCTTGACTGACGTGGCTTCTGATACCAATTGTGGAAAACTAGAAGGGGGGTTGAATAGTTTTACCGGTTTTTAAGTTCTTTTAATTCTTTTTAGACTTCTTAAAAACTTTACTATTGGAAACCTTTGATTCGATTCTTATGTGCAATCAATCAACACCAATATGAACTACACACTAAACTAACTAATAATAAGTAATGAAAGTAAAGAGTAGAGATGGAAAGATCAAACCGGGACAAAGGATTTATAGTGGTTCGGCTACGAAGCTCTTCTTCGCCCTACTCCACTCCCCGAGTACCACACTCGAGAGTTTCAAGCACTATGTCAACAACCTCCCTTTAGGCGGACAAAACCATACACGTCGCTTAACGTGTTTTCCGACACTAAGCTAGATGTTGAGTGCTAATCTTAGCTAGCACCAATCTACCATGATCCACTTGATCTTCACACACTCAACTCACAAGAATCGATCTACCCTTGATCACACTTGATCAATCACACAAGCCCAATGGCTTCAAGAGATCACCAAGATCTCTACATGATCACAATGATCAACCCTCACTTCACTCAACCTATTCTATCTACCTTTGATCCTTTGATCAATCACACTAGCCCAATGGCTTCAAGAGATCTTCACTATCTCTTAAGATCACAACGATCTTGACTCACACTCTCACAAAATAAAATGATCTTGATGTATGCTATGATACAACAAGTGTGTAACAAATGTTACAAGACCTAACAACTACTACAACTCTTGTATCTTCTTGGATACCTTGAGTTCTTCTCTTGCTATTGAAGAGGAATGACAACACTTTGTATCTACTTGAATACTTTGTGTTCTTCTCTTGCTATTGAAGAGGAATGAAGAGGATCTCTAAGTAGGATGATTGGATCACTCTTGAACAAAAGAAAAACTAACTAAATGATCAAGGAAAGAAGGTGTGAAGAGGGTAATGAACTCAGTAGTTTCTGTGTGCTAAAGAGTTGCCAAAATCTGTGAAATGGGTTGGTATTTATAGGCAGAAAAAATTTGGCCGTTACAGAGGGACGGCTCCACTAAATCACCGACGGCTCCACTAAATTTAGTGGAACCGTGGAGCCGTGTCAGACAAAGACGCTCCATTTTTTGTCTTTTCTGGTGAAAACTTATTTGGGGAAGTTTGGAGCTGATTTTGGGGGGAAAAATAGCTGTTATGTATTTTAAACATATTTTTCCATTAAAACATTTCTTAATTATTCAAAAATAATTTGTAAAGTATATTTTTGAAGAAAATGTTTTGTCACATAAAAATGTGAAGTGTAAAACTAAAATTCACTTCTTTGATCATTAGTTAAGTTGTAACTTTGTTCTACAGTGATTTGTGTAGAAACGGGATCTTCCGATTAAAAACTTGTTTACGTTAATTTTAACGTAACGTGTTTTCACATTTTGTCATCCTCAAAACGTGAAGTTATCGAAAGATAGAAATAACGTTTTTAGAACATTATTTGCATCAACAACTTGATTTATTAATATTCCTAAGACAATATAAATTATCTTATTTTAATACTTACTTTAGGCAAGTATAGGAATGCAAAATTTTCAAGTTGGAGAATGAATATGAGACTATTACTAGCGGTGCTCAATTCAGGCTAAACACGACTATTTTTACGGGTGATTCCACATACCCAACTTCTCTGGTGGAAGCAATTTAACCGTTAGGTTAAATTGAGTTTCTAGTGCAATAGGTTCTCCAGTAGTCATTCTCATGTCTGAAAGATAGGAATTCCTCTTTTTGCCCATCGAAGTATAAAAAGGTGATAATTCACCAAGACATGACTTAATGAGACTCAACTATATCTAAGGTGATGAAAATGTCATGTTTTAGACGAGAATATGCATTAACATATTTTAATCTTGTGTTTGGAATCTAAGGTTATAGCATGATCTAATGGATAACATCTTTTATGTTGAGTATGTGTTATGAAAGTGATTTGATCGTCTAAGACCAAGAAATGTGTTTGCGTGTGATAATGGAATATGTTAAATTGGGAACGTTCTCAAGAAAGTTCTTTGGAACAAGAATCTAAGTAAAGTTACCAACTTTAATAGATCTTGTGTGTGCGCAAGATTTGAGCAAGGCTTGGTTATGACATATGCTTGAAAGAAGATAGATACATAAAGTATCTTTCAACAAGTAAGATTATCATGTTTATGAAAACAAGTATGACACGATGAGGGGGAAGCTCTAGTTCATAGAACTTACAGATGTTTGTTTAAGATCATTTACCCAATGAGGTGTAATGAGATCTCTTGTAACACAACCGTTCATGTTGCAAGGAGAGAATGATGCATAGGATATACATTATCCTTTTAACAAGATAAAAACTAAACGCACGATTTGAGCATAATGTTTTCTGAAACATCATGTTTTCCTAAATGAGGATATGAGTCCAAGGTGTTTGAATTGGATAGACCTATCCTAAATAAACTTGGGGATGACACGAAAAATTCACTTGAGTTTCTTATGTATACTCCTCAAGAGTCTTTGTCACTTGGGGTGCATGAGGTTGGCTTTGTATTTTAACATATGTTGTTAAAATGTTGATTTAAAGTTTAATGAAACTTATGCAAAAGTTAAAAGTATTATCAATACTTTGATAACTTGTGAAAGTGGTACTACTTAAACCTAGTGTAAGTTTCATGCTCATTTGATGGTGAAGGTTCTAATCCTATAGGTGGTAAAGTATAGTTGAGTTTGTTTAACGAGTGTTGGATTAAGGGCTTTTTGAGCAATATACTCAATGGGATGTTGTAGGAGTTTGTTGTACTATGGATGTTGAAGACAACAAGGATGAAGACTAATTCTTATGATCCATTGGTTGGTATAACTAGTGGGTGATTTAAAGCTTAAGGCCTGAGACATATCACAAAATTGAATGCGATGGGACGATGGTGAAAGTACAAGTGTACTTAGGTTACATGAATGTTGAAGATGACAAGAATAGATAATGATTCTTGTGATTCACTAGTGGATGAAGTGGTTAGTTATGTTTGTGAAACCTAGGAGCTGAATGTGATGGGATGAAGAACAAATGTTCTAGTTATGATAGGATAAGTGTTTTAACATACGTTGTTAAAATACTTGGGAGTTGATTGTTTCGGATATGACTTTTAATGATTACAATTGTAAGTCAAATTTACTTGAATATTTCGGATGAAATACTTAAGTTGTCAATCCTACTTTGTTTAGATTTGATAGCATTCAAGGATAGCAAGACTTGATAATACATCTATAACTTAAGTGTGAGTTATGACTCGATGTAAATCTTAATCGTCTTGAAGGATGACATGTTAGCCAAGTAAGGTAACATATGTGGATGCAAGACAATATCTATAGTCGTAAGTAAAACTTGTGATCTATGATATTTTTGCCAACAGTGAGTCTGGATTAGTTAGGGAATTGTCAATTTACAAATCAAGTTAATGGACAAGTCAAGGACAGATGGATGCATTGAATGTGTGTAATGATCATAAATGATCAGTGGTCTACGAACTGCAAGGAACAAATTTCCGGATTCCTTTACGGAGAAAGGTATCTTGGATCCTTTTTGTGAAATTTGAAAGTATGGTTAGAGATGATTATCCTATAGTTGCAAGTGAGATGTCCTAATCCTAATTTGAGTGAACATCAGTGAACATAATCCTAGTGATACAAGTGAGTGATCTCAAGTGAGGGATTAAACAAAAATTTGAAAAAACTAGCTGTTAGTTCTGGCGGAACCAAGTTATAACAAAGGCGGAGCCCAGTTTTTGGTTCCGTGGAATCTGTGAGTTGATTTTAGGCGGAGCCAAAGATTTCAACAGACGGAACCATAAATGACAAAGAAACCTTTCAATAATCGTATGGAAAGGGCTGATGATCTACTTGGTTTGATACATACTGATGTATGTGGACCACTTAGACATGTGTCAAAGAGAGGTGCTAGCTACTTCTTAACCTTTACTGATGATTTCAGCCATTATGGATATGTTTATTTACTTAAACATAAACATGAGGTGTTTGAAACATTTAAGGTTTTCAAAGCAGAAGTAGAATTGCAACTTGGAAAGAAGATTAAAGCTCTTCGATCCGACAGAGGTGGTGAGTACCTGAGTCAAGAGTTTAAAGACTATTTAGCTGAGAATGAAATTGTCCAGCATCTCACATCTCCATATACTCCACAACAAAATGGTGTATCTGAAAGGAGAAATCGTACATTGTTGGACATAGTGCGATCAATATTTAATCTTACAACTCTTCCTTTATCCTTTTGGGATTATGCCTTGAAATATGCTATTCGCATTTTAAATATGGTTCCAACTAAGAAGGTTGATAAGACACCTTATGAGTTATGGTTTGGGAAAACGCCTAACTTGTCTTATTTAAAGGTCTGGGGTTGCGAGGCGTTTGTTAAACGTGACTCATCAGATAAACTCCAATAGAGATCTGTAAAGTGTATCTTTGTAGGATACCCAAAGGAAATGATAGGTTACTACTTTTACTACCCACCTGAAAACAAAGTAATTGTTGCTAGGTATAGAGATTTTTTTGAAAAAGATCTCATATCTCAAGAATTCAGTGGGAGGATCTATGATCTGGAAGATGATCAAGAGGATACACTACCTTCTGAAAACACTAGCAAACTTCCTGTGGAACCTGAAAGTATGGGTCCTCCACCTGAAGTTGTTCCCATTCGCAGATCTGCAAGGACTGTGAAAGCACCTGAACGTCTATGTCTTAACGTAGAAGTTGAGGAAACTATATTAGGGGATCTTGGAGAACCTACTAATTATAGAGCTTCCATGAATGATCCTGAAAAGGATAAATGGCAGATTGCTATGAATGGGGAAATGCAATCCATGAGAGATAATCAAGTCTGGATTGAAGTAGACCTTCTTCCCAATGCCAAGGTAGTTGGAAGTAAGTGGCTCTTTAAGAAGAAAACGGACATGGATGGCAATGTACACACCTATAAGGCCCGTTTGGTAGCTAAAGTGTAGGATATTCACGAGTTAATAAACACACGTTTGGGACTAGATCTATGGATCGAATAGCAAGAGGTGTAGAGAGAGAAAGTGGGAACTTTAGAGAGAGAAAGATGTGTGTATTAGATTGAAATAATGAGAAGTTCCAACCCTTCCCAAGTGTGGGAAGGGGTTTATATAGTTCCTAATATTGGTGCCCCTAGTGGGCTGTGGAGTGAGCTGACAGTGGGTAAAGACCCGACCCACTCCACAAATATAAATACGACTAAGCTATTAATACTAATACTAATATTGCTAAGCTAATATAAATAAGCCTACGAGCTATGTAAATGCTAAATAGATACTCGGGGTGACCGAGCCTTCATCTGAATATTTATATTCCTAACAATCTCCCCCTAAGGGAGGTCACCCAGAAATAATATACTGAATTCTAGCATTCTGTCTTCTGAAGTTGTCTTCATAGCTCGTAGTCTTTGATTCTTCAACGTCTTGTATCTTTGTGCCTTTAGCAGTGATCTTTTGATGACTATTCTTTGTCTTGGATGATTTTGAGTATTCTTTGAAAATATCATCCCACTTGAGTCTCCAAGTCATCTTTCAGTTGTAAGTCTCCATGTGATGAGATATACTTTGAGCCGACATGCTCACACTATTCTGGGTCATGATCTTCAGCATCAGAGTTAGCAGAAGCAGTGTTGAAGGTCTTTTGGTTGATCATGACTTTGTTGAATTACAGTGATGATGTAGTGTGAACATGCGGTAGTGGATTGGCATCTTTTCTGCAACCAGCTACAACTACAACCAGCTACAGCATCCAACAGCTACAACCGCCAGAAGTTCCTGCATACGACAGTTAGCAATAAAATGTCTGGTACTTACAGGTTCGGACTTCGAGATTGTTAACAGCATAGTGTGAAAACTCTCTGTAATCCTTACCAAGACCGTTCCTAAATCAAAAACCCACAGAGGGTTTTTTAAGATCTTACCGTAGTAAATCAACGATTAGGTGAGTCGCTAGAGATCACTCCACGACTGTAGACCGTTTGAAACCACCGCGATCACTAAGCGTAATCCACAAGGAATTACCGAAGTGACCTGCTTTCAGGGCTGCTTGATGTTGACCCTGGCAGGAATTTCCATTCAATCATTGAGAATTACATTTGTAAATTCTCTCATAAATGTTCTGGCAGATTGCTAAGATCTACGTAGGACTCATAAGTTTACAACTAGTGTCCTTAATGTTGAACAACCAGTGTAGAAATAATTCGTGTCCCTAAGAGATCTTATGATGCATCTCGTGGCTCTAGACTCTATTGTGCGTTTTGATTTGGTGATCGGAGGCTGGAGAGGATTGCCACCTTTTCAATATCATCTAACTCGGAGTGAGAGAGACGATAGAAATGTATTGAACTCCGTGACAATTGAAACAAGAGTCCTTTAAGGGACCTTGAGTGGCTAGGGAGGGTTGTGCAGCGTATCACTGGGTCCATGATACTTTGTCTTCAATGTCAGCAATCAACTAAGTGATTCTGACAGCATATGTATTGACCCGGTTTCTGCCTAAGTTGTAAGGAGGGCTTCTTTCTTTTCACCCTTTATCTTTACATTTCTTTTTCATTCTTCAACCCCTTCAGTGCTTACCGAGACTTCATTACTAGCACCTTGTTGGGTTTGTTCCAGTACTAGCTCCATCTCAGTCGACACTTTTCCCTTATCCACTTTTCTCCTTTTTAATCATACCTAAGGACTTCTACACTAACTAGTGGATTGTCCCTGGGTAGATCCCTCCGGCTCTGGCGGGATCGTGGGAACTTGAGCCTAACCTAACCATCCTTAGAACTCCATACATTAATTAAAGTGGTCGATCTTTGGTGTTCTTCCACGATTGCCAAAACAAATCTTTGAAAAATCTCTCATAGTGTTCACGAATCTGAAACACATTTTTGTAAACACTTGAGAGTTTAATATTTTTCAAATGCTCCCCCTCAACATGTGCTCGAATGAATGTTTTATAAATTTGCACATGTTAGGTAGAGCTCACACTTTTTGAATTGATCAACTTTCAGTGAACATGACCGATTCGAGACACGCTTACATCACTGGTTAAACCAGCTTGAAATTATTACCCGGCCTGGTCAAGTCCATAGAAAGTTTCTCGAAACGGTACACTCTACTCAGACACATCCTTTTCGAGACACGCTTACATCACTGGTTAGACCAGCTTGAAATTATTACCCGGCCAGGATATGTCCTTTCGATTGATGACAATTTATGTTTCGTCAATTCATTGGTTACGTCTGAGTCACGATCTCATGCGGTGCCAAATCCTTTTTGTCTATTTGCTCCCCCTCAATATGTGCATCGATATACGAAAGAGTTTAGCACATATGGGAGAGCCTAACGTTTAATTCCAAAACATCACATTTTCATCAGGTTTCATATTTAAATCACATTCTCTCCCCCGATCAAAAATTTCAAACCTTTTGAGATTTGTGATCCCAATTGATTTAAATAAGTTAGAAAATGTGGGAGAAAATGTGTCCGATTTAATATATTCTGATGATGAGAACATACTGAGCTCCCCCTTAATCTAGGAGGGAGATTCACTGCTTTATATGCACAAGATATTGTTTATGACACAAGTGATATTGACCTTTTGCGCAGACAATGTAATCATCCATTTTTCCGAGTGAATCAGTGGTCAACATCGCTTATCCATCCACCAACAAGTACGTCCAAAAATTGTAGATCCCCACTTGGCGAGATCGAAACAAATATTGCTTTGTTTTACTGAAGGTGGTGGTGGTGATGACGGTGTTGTTGTTGTTGTTGTTGTTGCTGCCGATGTTGTTGTCGTGGTGAATTCTGAGCCAATCAATAGAGTTTAAATGTCTGATCACATGGTTAGAGCTGGAACTGGCACATTCATATTGGCTATGGAATCTGCATAAGAATATCAACACAGATATACATACATACAGATACACTGTTCCTTAATAGCTACCCTTCAGCAGCTTGCCACATTATAATACCAAGTTCATCTTATAATCAAACCACAGTCAGGAAATACGTCAAACTACTATCTAGCATGAAGAGCAAATAGCAATCATGCACATGGCAATTCACACAGATATCTATATTCAACTCAGGATCTTAGGAACATGATTCTAACATGATAGCAATTTACCAAAGCGAATCCTGAGAACATATGCACAATATCAACAACAATTAAGCAGCAGAGACAAACAACGTTTGAAACTCATTCACTTAGATCATACAAATGCCAGTGGAGTACTCAAGAATATCAAACACAACTGGTTTTCTAACTTCTTTTAGGTTTTGAGTCTTAATGTATCTAGGGGATTAAACGAGGATTCCAAAGTGATACAAATGAACCTTCTAGTTATATGAAGCTAGGAAACTATAAGCAAATTGCACATAATGTCCTAAACTTTCTAGCAACTAACACATTTGGCCATTTGATATAAATTTTAGCAATTTCCTCTTCAACTAATACCCCATTAGCTACAACACCTTTTCAAACAAGTATGATTTAACCAATAAATCTGTTTGATGATATAAAATTTGAATTCACTCTCCCCCTCAATCAATGACCCGTATTCTAGTTAAATATTTGTAGTCGTTGATTGAGTGACAAATTTTATGCACAATCCAAGTATAAAAGAATTTCAAGCAACACATAATCACCAAGTGTCTTACAAATAATTTTCAGAAGAATCATTGAATGAAAACTATTTGTATGCAAAGAAGATTTCTCTTCCTTTACCAGAAATGATGCACTGAAACGTACATCAGATCGAAGAAACATGGATATAAAGTAATCCATACCCAGGTGAACATCACCCAGTTGGAGGAACAGCCATCTTTTTGGCGATGTGCTTTCCCCAGTTTGAAGCGCGGGTTGCTATCTAAAGTAATAGCAAGCCATTTAGACATGTTTTAACAATCCTTTTTAACTTCTGCTCGAGCTTCATTTAAAGACCCGTTCCATTATTGAATGACATTTCTAAGTCCGTAAATGTTATCGATAAACAGAAGACATGCCTAGGTGAAACTATTTTTGGTATTTTCTATTTTTCTGATTTTTATGGTTTTTCTTGGTTTTAATATTTTTCTATATACAATTTTCTGGTTCTATAATTTTCTATTTACAGTATGTTTTAAGATATTTACAAACTATATTATTCAGTTTAAGACGATGATGACATGAATACTGAAATGAGGATACGTTCAGTATGTTGTAGAAATCTGTGGTCAATCATCTCTTAAACTTTCACCACCAAAGCTTTCGAGGCTCCTGAACAATCGACGGAACTTGAGCCTTCCCAATGTACAGCTTTGATAGCTTCCCCCCAAACCGACAATCTTCTTACTGAGCAGATTCTAAGCTCTCTTTCAAGCTTACATAAGGTAAGTGTACAGCGGAAACCGTAGCAAACCACATCAAGTATTGCTGCTCCTTTTTAAGAATAATCATCATGATTCTCCGTTCGGGGATCCTCAAATAGATCAGCAACGAATCATCTCACATTTGAATAATTCTTCTCATATTTCTTCCCGCTGAAGACTGAAGAAATGCCTACCAAAAGTATCCAGAGACCACTTCCCCCCAAGTAGTTGAAGAGATTCAAACAGTCTCATTGTATGAAGCCTGAAAACCCGAAGTACACACTCAATCCCATTAATGAAGTCGAAAACGTAACATCAAGATCAATTAAGACCTAGAAATCCCCTTTTCTCCCTTCAGGAAATTGCAGATGAGAATTGTTACACCAAATTCAACTAAGTCTCGAGTGTAAGCAATTTATCCCGTATGTAGTCGACATGATAACACCAAGACAGTACCATAGACGCAACTGAGTACCGGATGTACACATTTCCTTCAGTAGGATACCGACTAACCATAGGAACCATCATACAATTGTGTACCTCTTTTATCATCAGAAACTGACATTCTCTTCCCACACGTAGTTGGAATGATACACCAGAAGGAACGAGTTAGAACACTGATTTTCTCTGCGGTTATGACATTTGTCTTCCCGGAATAATCTTCAATTGAGAAGAAGTATAAAGCTCATCATGTGTACTCATTGTGCATTCAGATGTATGTCTCCTTCCCCCTTGCTGGTTTTGATACCTCATAATCAGCAACACATTTTACGAACATATTCTTGAAATCTTGTGAGAAGAACAAATTAGGCTCAAGTAGATCAAGTGAGAATTAACCACTGCCGAAACCATCTCTGACTATCTTTATCAACCCTTAAGTAGGCTATTCGAAGTGATAACTGATGGAGCAAATCCGATATACCAAACTTGAACCTGAAGATAGAATTCCCCATTCTTGTGACTTACGCTTGCACTAATGTTGGAAGAACGGTGTAGAGAATTAGTGCTCCAAGCAAATCTCTAAGTGCTCAATACCCAACCAAGGTATGAGACATTAACACCTCTTACGATTATCCACAATGTCATCGACGTGTGACACTGAGTACTACAAGATAACTCCTTTAAGTGATAGTTACCCCGACTGCTGGTAACTAGATAACCTAAGTCTTCAACTTAAATCTTAAGCACGAGCAAGTTATCATTGAAGGTCATGCATCCAACCAACCCCGACTTCAAGATAGAGTAAGATCACGCCTTTGAGAAAGTCAACTTCAACCCCAAATATGTGATACCTGTTCAACTCCGTAGTCACCATTTGATGCCCAACAAGTGATTGTTTGTTCACTCACTTGTTCACACTTCTCCCCCTCAAAAATTACATATGAGAATGCCATTTTTGATTGAACAAGTGCATATGAGGTTGATCCACTGTTCACACTTCTCCCCCTCAAAAATTGCATTTGAAGTTGCCATTTTTGATTGAGTGAATAAACATCCAATTTGATGGAAGTAGATCCACTTGTTGTCTGAACGAGCATGGAGCAAGTATGAAGCCTTTTTATTAGAATAGTCAGAAACAAGGAGAGTCGTATGACCATTTCTCAAATCTCAATCACCATGTAGTTTATTCACCCTTCTCCCCCTCAAAAATTGCATATGACGACCGACTGCCAATTTTTATAGACCAGGTGAATAAGAATATACTCCAATGTACGTTTATTCCCTTGATGACTGAATGAGCATAAGAAGAACATGAGGCTTGATGAGAATGGTCATAGACAAGAAGATTTCTCTTCTTCCGAAGATAAAGTGCACTTAAGCGTACACTTTTCTTTTCTTGGATGAACGGGGCCTGAAGAGATGTCAGCAGACGCCATCATGTTGACATTGAGGACCGAGGCTTGAACTGATGTGTTCAAACGTCATAGGCATTGAAGAACGAGGCCTGAACTAATTTGAACAGATGTCATTGTCGTTGAAGAACGAGGCCTGAACTGATTTGAACAGACATCATAATGATGAAGACCGAGGCCTGAACTGATGTGTTCAGACGTCATCGTCAATTCCCCTCATATGTTGTGAGCAGCCTGAGTCCAAATGTCAGGATAATCCGTATGACCTGCTTTTGAAAATAGAAAAAAATGGAGAGCTTGGAGTACCGGATCCTCAATTTAAGTTCGGGTCCAGCTGGTTAGTGGGAACAGAAGCATCATTCGCCCGAGTCTCAGTAGGAGTTGGAATGCTAGTGGAAGTAGACCTAATTAAAGGGCACTGTTCTTCTACAGGAAATTTCCTTCCAGTTGGCTTCCATTGACGTACAGGCACTACTTTAGATTTAGTTATCCTAGTTAAAGGGCACTGTTCTCCTAAAGTGAATTTCCTCCCAGTGGGCTTCCATTGGTAACCAACTTTAGCAAACCTATTTCCTGTTGCTTTCCAAGTTTGCTTAATTTCTCTAGCTCTCCAAACTTTCTTAACTAGGGGTTTGTTGGATAACTTCAGAAATTTCTCAACACATTTATCATGATTATGCGAAATTAAGCATTCATTATATGTTTTGCAAAGTGAATTAGGGTTCGAATTATGATTCTTTTTGTTCAAATCTGACTTGTTGTTTCTCATGCGGTCTTCTACTTTCCTTTTAGGAACACTTTTAGCTGGTGAAATCCTAGAATTCTTTATGTTTCTCCTAGGTTTTGAATCGCTAGCTTTAGTGTCACTATTAACTCCTGTAGAAGGACTGATGGGAATCTTAGTCTTTTTCACTTCTAGTTGCTGAATATGTTTTGATGTGTTGGGATCTGAAGTTTCCAAGGATACCTCAAAGGTTACATGCTTGTTCTTAATTGTGGATGATGATGCAACTATTCTATCTCTTTGGTTGTGAGACTTAGGGCCCGTGCCAATGGCATATTCTAACTGTTCCTGGATCTTTTTTGTGAGGACGCAGGCATAACCTACTGCCTTATCAAGTGGTTTTCCTATTCTGTCCTCTTCCACAACCTCACGAAGAGTATCAAGTCCATCCCTAAGGTGACAGAGGTACATTTGATGGACAGGTCTGTTGTTTCTCATGGGAAATGGAATAGGCCTCACATCAACATCGTACATTTTACAAGCAGAAACCTTTGATGCAACACTATTACAGGATGTACTTGGCATTTTTCCTTTCACCTGAGTCTTAAGATTCTCAATTTCATTTAGCAAAGAAGTTATCTTTTCATTATGACTATTTCTTGTAACTTTAATTGAGTCATATAACTCTTTGTAATGCTGTTTAATCTTAGAATTTTCTTCTCGAAAACACTCATTTTCATAATGTAACTTGTTGATGGTGTCTTGATATTGAAAATTCTGAGAATCTGAAGACGAAGGTTTATTGGTGCCATACACATCACATTTGTTGGATTTCAATTGGGCAACTTGGGCCCTCAACAGTCGAATCGTGTTTGTGTGAGCTTGAATTTTTTCATCACGTTTACTTAATTCAAAATATGTATCGAACTCAGGAGCATCCGAGGATGTCTTGACATTTGATATTTTGCATTTTTCTTCTAAGTGTTGATGTTTGAGTTGCAAATTCAGATAATCAACTTCTAGTTTTGAAAAACGTTTAACCATGTTATCATGGTCATCATTTTGAATTTTTTCAAGCAATTTTAAATTCTCCCCCTCAAGCTCAACAACACGATTCTGGGTAACATCAAAAGAAATAGCATACTCATGAAATTGACAAGCAGATAATGCAGAATTAGTAGCAGCATAAAACACATCTTGCGCAATACATCTAGCAATCAAGTTGTCATTGGCGATGAGTATGTTTTTCCTTTCAATCTCATGACTCTTAAGTTCTATTGCACATTGAGCTACCTCATTTTCCATATCTTTAAACACTACTTTCATTTCATTTATTTCGGTTTTAAGGGCAGTTTGCATCCCTTCAAAATGTTCTTTAAGTAGTTTAAAGAATGGCATGACCTCAGTCAAGTAACACCTTTTTGCATGCTCAAAACACCTTTCCCCCTCAGTAATTCCTGTTGGTGTGATTCTCTTCTTACATGTTTTATCAAAATCAGCAAATAGTTGCCAAAGCACGTATAAGCTAATTAAGGTTTTGCATTCAGTGGGAAGAGATAAAGGAACCAGATGCCTAGGTGTATTGGGAGGATACACTGTTATGGACGCAACTTTTCTAATGAGTGGGGTGTTGGCATTAAGTTTTTCTTCCTTTTTCTTTTCAATATCTTGAGACCAAAATATTTGTTCAGGTGTTAACTTCTTTTGAGGGGCAAACACAGTCAAACGATTCTCCTCATAATAATCATGGGGCTTGACTATTATTCGTTTGGCTATGCATTTGGGATCCTTCATTTTCTCATTCATTCTTTCCCTTGTTCTCTCACTTATCTCATCCTCCTCTTTAGTGTAGATATGCTCAGGCGGGTCATGATTAGGCATAAGCATCACATTACCATCATATAGGGCAGGTTGAGCTACTTTCATGTCCCTAAGGATGGTTGACTTGGGTTCACCTATCATGATTTTACTATGCTTATCACTCAACTTTCTGTTCTTATGAATCATTTGAGCAGTTTGTATGGTTTGATCTTGTGTGTACAACTTATCTTCAAGCTTATTTTTTAACGTCTTGAGTCTAGAGAAATCATTTAAAAATGTTGTTTCTTTTTCTTTGAATTCTAGCTTAAGTGTAGTTATACAATTTTGTACTTCCTGTTTCTGTTTGACAGACTGTTCTAGCTGATTTTTCAAAGAATTCAACTCTTGTTTTAATGTTTCTTCTCTTACTCTAGACTCTTTGATAAGTGTACTCATTTGACCTTCTAATTTCTGCTCACGTTCATTAAGTTCAAACTTAGCACGCTGTTCATATAAGGCCACTTGTTCTTTATATATGTTAAGTTTAGTGGTCAAGGAATCATCAGGGACAAACACAGAGTTCTCATGCAGCACATAATCATCATTTAGAACAGAAGATGCACAGCTAGGTACAACAGACGCTTCGTTGTAATTCACATATTGTTCATATGGGATAACATCGCTATTTCCCATATTAGCAATATCTGACTCAACAACGTTTGTCTGTTGTACTTTGACGGGAATCTTTTGTTCATGCAACACATTATCATTATTAATGACAGAAGATACCCTATTAGGTTTAGCCGACGCTTCGTTGTGTTTCTCATGTTGCACGTTGTTCCTAGCAGTATCTGACTCAACAACGTTTGTCTGTGGCTGATGAAGCTTGTTTTCTTGAGAATTCGGGCACACAAAGTCTCTATTGGCACCAACATAGTCAAACACGTTTATCTGTCGAACATCTTTGGGAATCTTTTGTTTGTCAATCATGTTGTACAATCTGAGTATCTCTGATATAGCAGAATCTGAAGTATTTGACATGATATTAACGTGCACGGAATTTTACAATTCTATGATTTAAACCGAGAAATAGATTCTTTCGCGGGGTTTTACAAAATCAAGAATAAACCGTGAAATGATGCTTGATATGTGTTATGATGAAGGTCTGGTAAACTTGTTGATCTGTTTGGTATGGTTGTTGCAAGTTATTATGGCGAAATTTTGGTCTGAAAAACTTAAAACCTCAATAACTTCTTTCCGAAAGGGATTTGGGCCTTGAAAAATTCGTTTCACGACTTTGTGGTGAAACCTCACAATATTCAGGCTGTTCCGGTCGTTTTGACAGGTGTTTCGCTGAAAACGGAGTTACGGTTCAAAAGTTATGGCCGTTTGAAGTTTTGACGTAAAAAGTCAACTTTGGTCAAACCGCCACGGACAAATAGCACCTCTGTGGATACAAGCCGCAAGACACAAACCGCAACCCTAAGGACACAAACCGCAACGACAAACCGCACAGGCAAACCGCACAACACAAACCGCACAGACAAACTGCACAGACAAACCGTACAACACAAACCGTACAACACAAACCGCACAGATAAACCGCACAGACAAACCGCACAACACAATCCGCCAAACACGTCGCTTTCTAAGCGTTTTGTCATTATTTGCCAAATCCGGTAATAAGACAAACCGCTACTTCGAGGTAACACAAACCGCACCTTTCACTTGTTCAAAAGTACACAAACCGCAACTTAGAACTTGTCTCCGAGAGACAAACAGCAACGATGAACACTTTTTCAAAAACACACGATGCAGCCAAAAATCATCACGCGAAGCTTGAAACAACGATTCCAAACACGAAACACTACTTCTATGCTATCCCTAAGCTAGAAAGTACAAGATTAAACAATTTCTAACCACTAAACAAAGCACAAAATAGAATATTTGGTGATAGTTTATTCGAACCAAAATACCCCAAAAACTAGTCAAATCCGTGAATCCTAACACACATGGACCTAGCCATGGCTCTTGATACCAATTGTAGGATATTCACGAGTCAATAAACACACGTTTGGGACTAGATCTATGGATCGAATAGCAAGAGGTGTAGAGAGAGAAAGTGGGAACTTTAGAGAGAGAAAGATGTGTGTATTAGATTGAAATAATGAGAAGTTCCAACCCTTCCCAAGTGTGGGAAGGGGTTTATATTGTTCCTAATATTGTTGCCCCTAGTGGGCTGTGGAGTGAGCTGACAGTGGGTAAAGACCCGACCCACTCCACAAATATAAATACGACTAAGCTATTAATACTCATACTAATATTGCTAAGCTAATATAAATAAGCCTACGAGCTATGTAAATGCTAAATAGATACTCGGGGTGACCGAACCTTCATCTGAATATTTATATTCCTAACATAAAGGCATTACCCAAACTTATGGTGTTGACTATGAGGAGACCTTTTGTAACACCCCAACCCGACAAGGGTAAAGATATCACAAAAATGGTTTCATATCAGATCAAAACAAAACATACATTTACAGTAATACAAGAATCTCAAAAGTTACAAATGAAATACTGAAATTACAAGATTACAAATGCGAATACAAATTCTAAAAATATAATATCTTCTAATCAACTCTAATCCAGAATAACTATCAAGTCTTCTAAGTCCAAAAGTCTCTTCACTCATACCCAGCTTCCAACTAAAAACCTGCCACAGGGAAAGAAATGCGGCTGAGCTTAAAAAGCCCAGTGAACAGATATATATATATAAACGGAAACGAAAGCAAAGGGAAACGAACATATATGGTATAGTGCAATGGAATAACATAAGATATAGACAAAGGTACAAAATAAGAAAGGGGAAAAGGGAAGGTCAGTAATCCACCACGAGCCCAAACATGAACCAAATATAGTAACCATGTCTTCATAATCATATAGAGGGGAGACCTCTCAGATAATCAGATAATATGAGGGGTGTCCTCATTCTTCAAATGGAGTAGCTAACTCCCGAACTTGTGAAAGACGTGGATTGCACCCAGCATCAGTCACCGAACAATATATAATATCAAATCATGTTAAGTCCACGAACACGGACACGAACCTAGGATTGCAACCCATATGCCCCCCGAACAATAATATAGGCCATAATAAATATAATGTGCATGCAAAGAACAATATGGGGACGGTGTGTAACATCACTCGAACACACTGGAGTCATGCCATTGGTGCATCAATGACACGACCATGTTACCTTCATGGCTAGGAAACGAACTTGGCTCGGGTATCAAACTGTAGGGTCAAAGGTCAAAGGTTCAAAGGTCCGAACTATAGCAAAGGTTCAAATAGTCTAAGTCATCGAACAATAGTCAAGTCCAAATATCAAAGGTTTATGGCAAAGGGTTCATATCCAATATCAAAGTCAAACGAATCCAAACGAACCGATCAAAGGTTCATAATCAAATGGTTCATTTAAAGAAATCTTTATCAAATGGTTTTCATCAAAAATGATCTTTATTAACTATTTTCACAAAAGTAGTCTTTAAAAGTAATTTTCATAAAAGTTTAGTAAGATTCCAAATAAAAGTGGTATCGCATATTTCATAAACATCATTTTAAAATAAGTTTTTCTCAAAACATTTCCATGATATAATCGAAAAGGTTTTCACATCTAGTTACCAAAATCAAATGAACCTTCGAAGCATCAAGTGATACGAATACTAATATCCCAAGGTAACGAACGAATATCAAACGGATCATTATAGAGGCTCAAAGCAAAAAGGGTCATATTGAACATCAAAGTCAAAATGAATCAAAAAAAACGAACCAAAGTGTAGGGAACATAGCAATGGCTTAGGGAATCTTAAAACGAATCAAGATCAATGAGTCATGAGAAAAAGGACACCCTTACTGAAAAAGGGTAGAATATCTGTACCTTAGACCGCAAGTGCAAACATAACAGAACATAAAGATCGGAATCAGACTCCTTCTTCAGCGAATCTAGCAATTTATAACCATGCGTTACTCATAGGCTCGTTTTAATCAGATTACATGATTTAGGTTTCTTTCTATTTTTAGAAGCTTTCTATTTTTAGTAACTTTCTCGATTTAATAAATTTCCTAAATTTGGTTTACGATGACAATAGAAATCATTTTAGGATTTAAATGCGTTTAATATACTTATTTAGGACTTAATATGACAAACACATAATAGTTTAGGGTTAGATGAGTTAATTAAAGTTTCTTTGGCTTACATAGCACAAGATTTAGCTTTCCACATGCCATTTTCCTTGCCACTGTTCTCGTAATTTATTTTTGGTTGATATGAAATATAAATGAATTCATGCACTCATCTTCTATGTTTAGTTCGTTCATCACTGCAATGCCGAGACCCGATATCGAATTCGAAAAACACAACATATACGAATCACACTCATTTAGACTACATAACAGTCTACCTATGTTTTCTAGTTTTCTTTGAAGTCCCATTTATCGATAGCTCAACAGATTTCTTAAGGCGCTTTTTACATATGATATGAGTCAACATGGTATAATTATATACGACACATATAGTCACGACCACGACTCAACCCATTTACAAAATAAGATAGTTATGATTCGTTATATATTTTACGTGACAAGTTCTTGTTATAAACCTCGTATATCTCTTTAATGAAACCGAAATAATCTAGGTTTATATGCGAGTTCTTTATTCTCTTATCTACCCATTGTATCAACCTCGTATAACCTTCTTGTTTGCCAGCCCCAATAACACATCAACAACAGCCAGTTTACGCACCCAAAACCCTTTATTTTGCCCAGCCATACGCTACCCCATGCCAACCCACATAACACCACAACAACTCATATTCGACACGTGAAAATCATAGCCCCTTTTCGACCATATTTGCCACCATTCGACACACCCAAAACTAGTCCATAAGCCCTGGTTTTAAGCCCTTCAACACACACTCAAAACCCACCCACTCGACATTCACAAATACTTTTTATTTCCAGATTTTGACACCCACCTCGACACAATTTTAGTCACATAAAAAATCATGTTTTCACTGTCCTAGTTCCATATTATTCGACCCTTGTTCCCAGCCTTTTCGACCTCAAATACACACCTCTTTGTAGATTTAATTCACATAAACTCACGCATGTTCTCAGCCCTATGTGATCCCCACACGACACACAATCACACAAACTCGTGAGCCAAAACAGATTATATAATATCACATATATTCGAGCCTTTATTCACGTATAAACACACACGTACGCATGACCCTCTTTTATATTTCGCTTCGGTTATCCCAGGTTTTAATAGGTCACGTAGAAGAGATCAAATAACATTTAAATGACGAGGTCAAGACTTGTATGTTAGACTGATTTGAAAGGCAACAACTGATCGGCATATCAGATTCACAACTTCATGATTTCATGCGGTGTAAATATGTTTTATTCTTATTATCATTGATGCGTGGTTTTGCAACCTTACAACAGGTTTTACCTCTCGAGGGATCTCAAGAGGCTTACAACCCCACCAGGCAGTGTACCTGACCGATGTAGTATAGTGTAGTGGTAAGTACGGGGATTGATCGTTCTCCACAGGGAATAGTGTTCGTTAGGTATGAAAAACTACTCTAATAGGTCTAAGGGTGAGAGAAGATTCTTTTTTGTGTTTTTATAATTTTATGAAAGCAAGTAAAATCTCGGGTTTGAAAGAGTGGGCGGAATTAGTTGCTAGTCAACTAACCCAAATTACTACGAATGCAAATAAAATAAAATAACAAAAAATGAAAAGGTTGGTGAAAACTTATGTAGAGAAAAATGTGTTTACTTAGATTTCCTTACTCCCTAACTATCTTTTACCGGTTGATTAGTGTGTATTAGTCGCGTGGATGACGGGTGTATTCCTTAATACCATTCGTGGGGTGGCGTACGTACTTCCCCAACTCTACAAGCTCCTACTTCACTCCTATGTCGAGCCGGCTAGGAAGCTCCTAACATGGGATCACTAGAATTCGCTTGTGCATTAAATACAACCATAAAAACCTTTAGTACGCATTGGTTCATGTTTCTTAAGACGTTCAAGCAAGTTACTGAATAGGAAGTTAGCCAGTTTTTCTTAAGCCTAACATAGATGAACAATCATCCAATACAACTAACAACACACTAATAACCAATAATCAATAGCTAGGTTTCATTAGATCTAAGCAAACACAAGATAAATCTAGCCTAGCATGTTAAACAAAAGACAAGAACAAGATAGAATCAAACAACACATAGACATATTGAATGATTAATTGATAACTTATCTTCAATGTAACATGGAAGATCTCAAGGCAAAAAGCCTTGAAAAAGCTGCCAAATTCGTCCTAGGGTTTTCACACACAAAGTTCCCCAATGAGTTCCACAATAAGTTCCACACTAATGACAAAAAATTGCAAAACTATATATAGACTTTTAGATCTGACGGCGTCACGTTATGGAGTGTGACGCCGTCACCTCGCCGCTTTTAGGGTTCCCGGATGACCTTCTTGACGCCGTCCCTCTTTAGCTCTCCAAAATCCGTTCTGGCTTATCAGGGGTTGACGCCGTCAGAATTAGGGGTGACGCCGTCCCTCTTTAAATTAAGCCGTGACGACCTTGATCAGATTAAAGCGTGACGCCGTCAGAATTTCATGCAAATTTCACTGGCTTATCATGAGTAATTTTCACGTCCAGCTTTTCTTGCCAAGCCATGACGCCGTCCAGGGATAATCCTGACGCCGTCAAAGGTAACTTTTAGCATGATTTTGAGACTTTGTCGTTTTCTTCACTTTTATGCTCCAAAAACGTCCAAAATGCCTCCTTTTCCAGATTTCTCCTCAAAAGTACCTAAAATGACAAAAGGAACGATTTAGGGCAATATTTGATCAAATAAATACGATTTAGGGCTTAAATGACCCCTTAAAAGCGGTACACTTTTCGCTTCATCAAATACCCTTACACTTGAGATTTGCTTGTCCTCAAGCAAATGCGCTTTTATTCTAATCAAAATACAAGTTAGGGTCATTTGATGCTAACATAAAAGTAATTACAACAAATATTCGTTCCACTTTAATCATAATAAGCACGGAGATTACAAACTAGCACCTCACAAGTAGTGTTTAGATACTCACATCTCTCAAGTGTCATCAAAATAAATCTCATAAATGAAAACGGATAATATCTCTCACTACCTGTCATAGCAAATAGATTACCATAGGCTTGGGAAAGGATCAAAAACCTCCTCCACTAGGCGTAAGCACCTAAGATAAACTATCAAAGAGGGCTTTTAAATGGGTTATAACGTTAGGTGTAGGGAAAAGGAAAACACGGTTTTGTTGGATAAAGGATATTTTACTGGTGGCGAGTTAAAGATCTTGATTAATTACATGTACTATACAATGTTGCATAAGCCAAGACTCGACTCGATTTAAGCTAATGAAAGAAAATAACAAAAAACATAAAACAAACATAAAATGAAACGGGATGGTAGTCCGTATGTTTTTTCTACTTTTCTTTTTCTCATTTTTTTTGTATTTTTCTTGATTTTTTTTTTTTTTTTTTTTTTTTTTTTTTTTTTTTTTTTGCATACACTTTTGCCCTACCATCCAAAATAATACATCATAGGGGCGTTGCATTCCCCTTACACTTGAACTTTTACATAACTTTACAAATAACTATTCTAATGACTCGAATTAAGATAATTGAAAAACTTGAAGTACTTTTAAAATTATTAGCACATATGGGGGTAATAAATGATGTTCTTCCCCATTACTCCATTACACTAGTACTTTACCCATGAGTCCCGATCGTCCCAAAACAATATGTACAAGGATATGACTCGACTTAGCAACCATGTAATCAATTAGATAATTAACTTGGGGTTTAAACAAATGTTGTAACAATAATGCACTAAAAATGATTGCATACAAGGTAGGCTAAGGCGATTTGGGTGTACATTTTAGTGGGGTGTAACAAATTCTTCCTTTAAGTAAAATGCTTAAAGGTCAAAATGAAAAGATAGGCTCTGAGGGGTGTACTAGGGGTATCGTGTACTAAAAATGAGTACAACGCAAAGGGTGTGGGAGAATTACTTGACCAATGTAGTCAATGTAATTATAACAAAAACACAGGTGTAAAACAATGGGTTAATTCTAATGCCTCTTATCATGTAGTAAATCTAACTACACGAATGTAGTCTCACTTGTGGCCTCGAAATGGTCCTAACGCAAGTTCTAGAATCTAAGTGCTACCGGTACACACATCATAGCATAAATGCTTTTCCTACCAATTCTAGGGGCGAACCTCACATATTTGGGGGTGGAAAATTTTTTAGTGGTACGGTTTTTGTGCTAGCCATATAACTCCTATCCGTGAGACGCTCATTAAGATCAAAGTTTCACTCCTATATGTTGTAAAAAATTTTAAATTTGGCACTAAAATTGCCCTAACAGGTATTTATCTCAGTTTTATTACACATCTACTATTAAACAAACAAAAATCAAGCGTAATAGCATTCTCTAATCGTACTTTTACCCCCCCTTACACTTAAGATGAACATTGTCCCCAATGTTCAAATAACAAATGTAAAAGCATAAAGGTAAAAGAATGAAATCAAATACTCCCTTGATTCGCTCGGTGGATAATGAAGTAACACGGTTAGATCTTCTTCCAAGAGAATGTAAAAGCTCCATGACTAATGCATCGCCAAAAGCTTGATCCAAAACATTTCCTTGTCCAAAATAACCTGTTAAACCTGAGAAAACAAACACGAAAACCTGCATAACATCGGCGGGATAAAATCTATATATAAGGATATAATGCTTGTGGAATGATAATTTTTCAGATTCCTGGAGATTATAAGTTAGAGATTTAATAAAAACTTTTTATGAAAACAAAACTTTCAAAAATTTTCAGAAAATTAAACCTGACGCCGTCAGGTTGTAACTCCTGACGCCGTCAGAAATGATCTGACAGAATTCTCATGTTACGTTTCCGGAAAATTTTTTGGAAAACCTATACCTTACTTCCTGGAAATCCTGCAAAACATCATTATGACTCGATACAAGCATTTGACTCAAACAAATACTAATATGTATGTTCATTTATTACTATTACGATTCATGTTCATTTGTGTTCTAATAAACCGATTTAGATTTCCCTTACACTTAACTTTTGCAAAATACCTTTATATGTAGTTAAGACGAAGTTAAAAACAAGATAAAGCATTTTCACAAATTAGTTTTTAACATGAATCAATAATAATAAAATTTAAACATACATACGGAAACAAATAAAATCAAACAAACAAATAAATAAACACACAAAGAAAATAAAGCTTGGGTTGCCTCCCAAGAAGCGCTTTTCTTTATTAACGAGTCTTGTAGCTAGACTCAAAGTCACCGTACATTACGTGACTTCTTCATCAAAAGTTATGTCTTCCTCATTGATCATTTCATTACCATTCTCTTGATAATGCTTGACTCGTTGTATATTAACAGTGAATTCTTTATCTTCGTCGTCAATCAACACAACGGCTCCGGTTTTAGAGGAGCTCCTTACGGTAAAAGGTCCATACCATCTAGATTTAAGTTTTCCAGGAAATAGTCTTAAGCGAGAATTATATAATAAGACCTTGTCTCCTTCTGAAAACTCCTTTGGTCTCTTAATCCGTTGGTCATGCCATCTTTTTGCCCTTTCTTTGTATGTAATGGAAGATTCATAAGCCTCTAATCTTAATTCATCGAGCTCTTGGAGCTGTAAGAATCTATTTGTTCCCGCAATCGTATAGTCCAAATTACAAGCCTTAAGTGCCCAATACGCCTTGTGTTCCAGTTCTACTGGAAGGTGGCATGCCTTGCCATATACCATACGGAACGGGGTTGTCCCGATTGGTGTCTTATAAGCGGTTCGAAATGCCCACAAAGCTTCATCGAGCTTAAAAGACCAATCTTTTCTGTTTTGATTGACCGTTTTCTCTAGTATTCTCTTTATGGCTCTATTAGTGTTTTCGACTTGACCATTGGTTTGAGGATGGTAAGCGGTGGAGAATCGGTGAGAGACTCCATATCTTTTCATAACTTTCTCCATTTGCGAATTGCAAAAATGGGTTCCCCTGTCGCTGATAAGAGCCTTCGGAATTCCGAACCTAGCGAATAATTTTTTTAAGAAATGAATGACTACCCTAGCGTCGTTAGTCCTAAGGGCTTGCGCTTCCACCCATTTCGAAACATAGTCAATTGCCACTAAGATGTATTCATTCCCTCCTGAAGATGGGAAGGGTCCCATGAAATCAATTCCCCAAACATCGAAAACCTCGCAAACTTGTATATAGTTCTGTGGGGCTTCATCCCTCCTAGAGATATTCCCAGCTCTTTGACATGCGTCACAAGTCTGTATCATTCCCTTCACATCACGAAATATTGTAGGCCAATAGAATCCTGCGTCGAAGACCTTTCGTGCAGTAGTGTTCATTCCGTGATGTCCTCCCGATGGACCTGCATGACACTCTTTCATAATTCTGACAGCCTCTTTTTCCGAAACACAACGCCTGATTACCTGATCCGGACATCTTCGGAATAAGAAGGGTTCATCCCAAAAGTAGTACTTTAATTGATTAAAGAACCTCTTTTTTTCATGCCTGCTCATATGCTCAGGAATGACTCTACTTGCCAGGTAGTTAGCATAATCCGCATCCAAGGTTCAGAATCATTTATTGACATGAGCTGCTCTTCAGGAAATGATTCCCGAATCTCACTCTTGTCAGATTCAGCGAGACTGGGGTTTTCGAGACGAGAAAGATGATCAGCCGCAAGATTCTCTGCTCCTTTCTTATCACGAATCTCAACGTCGAACTCTTGCAATAGTAGGATCCAACGAAGTAACCGTGGTTTAGCATCCTGTTTAGCGAAAAGATATCGAATAGCTGAATGATCCGTAAAAACAACCGTTTTAGAAAGGACAAGATACTGGCGAAACTTATCAAAAGCAAATACCACGGCTAGTAATTCCTTTTCATTGGTAGTGTAGTTCTCTTGAGCAGGATTCATGGTTTTGCTAGCGTAGTATATTGGCTGAAAGTGTTTGTTAAGCCTTTGGCCTAATACTGCTCCAACAGCATAATCACTAGCATCGCACATGATTTCAAAGGGTAACTCCCAGTTAGGGGTAACCATAATTGGAGCTTGGGTAAGTTCCTGCTTCAATCGATCGAATGCGTCCTTGCACTCTTGAGAGAAGTCGAACGGGGCATCCTTCATGAGCAACTGAGTCATTGGTTTAGCTACCTTCGAGAAATCTTTAATGAATCTCCTATAGAAGCCAGCATGACCCAAAAAGCTACGGATTGCCTTGACAGTTGTTGGATAGGGAAGTTTGGATATAGCTTCAATTTTTGCCCGGTCTACTTCAATTCCACTTCCTGAAATTTTGTGCCCTAGCACAATCCCTTCTTTTACCATAAAGTGGCACTTTTCCCAGTTTAGTACCAAGTTAGTCTCCTCACAACGTTTGAGCATTTTCTCAAGGTTAGCAAGACAGCGATCAAAAGAGTTTCTAAAGACCGAAAAATCATCCATGAAGACCTCCATGCTGTCTTCCATTAACTCATGGAAGATTGCTGTCATGCAGCGCTGGAAAGTGGCGGGGGCGTTACATAGTCCAAAGGGCATTCGCTTGTAGGCGAAGGTGCCATAAGGGCATGTAAACGTAGTCTTTTCTTGGTCCTCAGGAGCGATAGGGATCTGGAAATATCCTGAGAACCCATCTAGGAAGCAGTAGTACTC
Organism: Artemisia tridentata subsp. tridentata; assembly: GCA_021014915.2. Lineage (NCBI taxonomy): Eukaryota > Viridiplantae > Streptophyta > Magnoliopsida > Asterales > Asteraceae > Artemisia > Artemisia tridentata. Next base: position 106,223,839 of record CP139506.1, on the reverse strand, counting down.
ATGCCCTGCTAACCTTTCCAGCATTTGGTCGATAAATGGAAGAGGGAAATGATCTTTTTGGGTTGCATCATTCAACTTCCTATAATCGATGCACACACGCCATCCAGTTACTATTCGTTGAGGCACTAACTCATCCTTATCGTTCTTTACAACTGTCATTCCTCCTTTTTTTGGTACAACCTGTACAGGACTTACCCATGGACTGTCGGAAATTGGATAAATTAGCCCTGCATCTAGGAGCTTAATGACTTCGTTTTTCACGACTTCCTTAATGTTGGGGTTTACTCGCCTTTGAGGCTGCATGGTGGGTTTATAATCCTCCTCCATGAGGATTTTATGCGTGCAGAAGGTAGAGTCAATCCCCTTGATGTCGGCTACACTCCATGCTATAACCCCTTTATATTTTTTTAAAACTCCTAAGAGTTTATCTTTTTGTTCACTTTTCAAGGAAGAGCTTATGATTACCGGAAGTTGATCTTCCCCTTGGAGGAAAGCATATTCAAGGTTGGTTGGGAGTTCCTTGAGTTCTACCACAGGTGGCTGGATGATGGAGGGTTTAAGTTTGTTCTCGGGTTTACGAAGCTCAAGCTGTTCGATCTCTTGTCTGGGATAAAAAGAGACTGCGTTTACATCCATAGTCTTTTCCTCCTCAAAGATGGGTAAGAAAGCTTCATCTTGCAACCAACCAGCTTCCATCTGTTCATCTATACAATTGTCAATCTCGTCGGATAGTTCATCGATTTCATCGATGAAATACAGTTGATTATCTGCTTCAAGAGAAAGATTCATGGTGTCCTTGATGTCGAAGGTTAAGCTATCGGCCCCCACTCGTAAGATTAGTTTGCCATCATGAACATCAATAACAGCACGAGCAGTTGCAAGGAATGGCCTCCCTAGAATAATGGGCACTAAGTCATCTTCTTCCATCTCTAAGATGACGAAGTCAACTGGAAATTAGAACTTCCCTACCTTAACCAGCACATTCTCACATATTCCTAAGGGGTATTTGACTGATCTATCGGCTAGTTGGATGTTCATACGGGTTGGTTTCAACCCAGAATACCCTAATTTAAGGAACATGGAATGCGGCATAAGATTGATACTTGCTCCTAAGTTGGCTAAAGCATTCTTGACTGAAAGAGATCCTATTGAGCAGGGTAGGGTGAAACTACCTGGATCGTCCACCTTCTTTGGCAGCCCTCGTTGAGTCACCACAGAACATTCTTCTCCTAAGGTTACAAGACCCTCGAGCCCTTTTCTGTTGGTTAGCAACTTCTTGAAGTATGTACTATATTTGGGCATATGGTAGCATGCATCAAGAAGGGGTATGGTGACGACCGAATTTTTCAAATATGACAGGAATCTTTTATTATCATTTTCGACCTTTTGATTCTTGAGACGGGACGGGTATGGGACTTTAATGGGCTGTTTGGTTGGAGTAGGTTGAGAGGGAGTTACCGGAGAGGTTTGTTCGGGATTCTCATCGTTCACATTATCTTCCTCCTCACGAGGGGTGTTGGGTTCCATGATGTTAGATTGTTGAGCTGGGTAAGGTGGATCCTTAGTAGTTGTTCCAGCACGAGTGGTGATGGCTAGTAAGGGATCTCTTTGAGGTTCACCAAGGCCGTTGAGAGTGGCGTTGAGTTCTGCGAATATGGCCCTTATGCCATTTTGTTGGCTATTGATAAGGTTGTCGAGACCATTTAGTTGCAAATTCTTTTCAAACGTGAAATGCCCAAGATCATCCTCAAAAGTGCTCCTAACCTTATAGTCAGGACATTCTCCTCCTCCCTCTTCTCTCACAAGATTTCCCCAAGGGGTGAAATCATTGTTTTGGTAGAAAGTTAAGAGCGAAGGATCATCGAAGATGTCGTGGCTTGACAAGCATGCTTGTTCGGTGGTGGTATCATCCCCGCATTCCTCCACTTCATGTGGGCCACCACATTGGTCACAGATCAAGTATGGGTTTGACAACCGTTTAGTTGGTTGTGACTTGTCTAAATAAGAGACTTGATCATTCATTCTACTCAACCGGCTAGCAAAAGGAGGCTCTTTCATGATCTTGGAAATGCTCATGATCGAATCGGGTTCATCCCAGGTATCGTCTTGATCATTTGCGTATTCCTCAATTCTATTCCATCCTTCCTCAGCGCTTAGGTTGGCTATTTTTCCTTTTACCGAATTATTAATGCCAAATTGGTCGCTTTTAGGGACACTATCATAAAAGATTTGGACAAGAAGCCAGAGTTCAATGCCATGATGAGGGACTTGTCTAATCAGATCTTTGAATCTGATCCAGGATTCGTGAATGGGTTCAGCTGGTCCAATATGGAAGCGGAAGATTTCGTCTCTTAACGTTGAAGTTCTTCCTAATGGAAAGAATTTCTCATAGAATTTTGAGACAAGCTGTTCCCATGTGAAAATAGATTCGGAGGGAAGTTGGTTATACCAGTCTCCGGCTTTTTCATGAAGGGTGAAGGGAAAGAATCGCAGCCGGGAGGTATCTCTAGTGGCTCCGTCCGTATGGAGGGTATCCACTATTTTCAGGAAGTCCTTGATGTGTTGGATTGGATCTTCAATCCGTGAAACTTGCATACACTTTGGACCAGCCAAATATCGGTTGCACGCAAGACCCCATCCGTGCGTTCATTTGGAAAAACGATAGCATTGGAAAAACCACGTGGGGTGGGAGAAGATTTCGGGAACCTCCATATCGTGATTGGGTTGAGGGCTAGGAGGTGTAGAGTGATGATTGGATTCTTCCTCGGAGAGGGCATCATCAAAGTTGATGGCAAAGCCAGATGGTTCAGGTGTTGCAAAGAGTCGCCTTAATCTTCGCATTTCCCTATCAGGTTCTGCGTAGGGTGAAATAAGGTCGCTTAGTGAACTACGACTCCTGGTGACTCTGAGATTGGAGAAATCTTCGTTTACCATGATGGCCAAGGAAGATTTGAGCAATGGACGGAGCAGAAAAAGATAGACTAAAGAAAACCTAGAAAAAGAAAAAATCTCACTAGAAAGGAATCTAGTGAGTAGACCTATAAAATAAAAATTCAACCTAAACAATAACTATTCCCCGGCAGCGGCGCCAAAAACTTGATGCGTGGTTTTGCAACCTTACAACAGGTTTTACCTCTCGAGGGATCTCGAGAGGCTTACAACCCCACCAGGCAGTGTACCTGACCGATGTAGTATAGTGTAGTGGTAAGTACGGGGGATTGATCGTTCTCCACAGGGAATAGTGTTCGTTAGGTATGAAAAACTACTCTAATAGGTCTAAGGGTGAGAGAAGATTCTTTTTTGTGTTTTTATAATTTTATGAAAGCAAGTAAAATCTCGGGTTTGAAAGAGTGGGCGGAATTAGTTGCTAGTCAACTAACCCAAATTACTACGAATGCAAATAAAATAAAATAACAAAAAATGAAAAGGTTGGTGAAAACTTATGTAGAGAAAAATGTGTTTACTTAGATTTCCTTACTCCCTAACTATCTTTTACCGGTTGATTAGTGTGTATTAGTCGCGTGGATGACGGGTGTATTCCTTAATACCATTCGTGGGGTGGCGTACGTACTTCCCCAACTCTACAAGCTCCTACTTCACTCCTATGTCGAGCCGGCTAGGAAGCTCCTAACATGGGATCACTAGAATTCGCTCATGCATTAAATACAACCATAAAAACCTTTAGTACGCATTGGTTCATGTTTCTTAAGACGTTCAAGCAAGTTACCGAATAGGAAGTTAGCCAGTTTTCTTAAGCCTAACATAGATGAACAATCATCCAATACAACTAACAACACACTAATAACCAATAATTAATAGCTAGGTTTCATTAGATCTAAGCAAACACAAGATAAATCTAGCCTAGCATGTTAAACAAAAGACAAGAACAAGATAGAATCAAACAACACATAGACATATTGAATGATTAATTGATAACTTATCTTCAATGTAACATGGAAGATCTCAAGGCAAAAAGCCTTGAAAAAGCTGCCAAATTCGTCCTAGGGTTTTCACACACAAAGTTCCCCAATGAGTTCCACAATAAGTTCCACACTAATGACAAAAAATTGCAAAACTATATATAGACTTTTAGATCTGACGGCGTCACGTTATGGAGTGTGACGCCGTCACCTCGCCGCTTTTAGGGTTCCCGGATGACCTTCTTGACGCCGTCCCTCTTTAGCTCTCCAAAATCCGTTCTGGCTTATCAGGGGTTGACGCCGTCAGAATTAGGGGTGACGCCGTCCCTCTTTAAATTAAGCCGTGACGACCTTGATCAGATTAAAGCGTGACGCCGTCAGAATTTCATGCAAATTTCACTGGCTTATCATGAGTAATTTTCACGTCCAGCATTTTATTGCCAAGCCGTGACGCCGTCCAGGGATAATCCTGACGCCGTCAAAGGTAACTTTTAGCATGATTTTGAGACTTTGTCGTTTTCTTCACTTTTATGCTCCAAAAACGTCCAAAATGCCTCCTTTTCCAGATTTCTCCTCAAAAGTACCTAAAATGACAAAAGGAACGATTTAGGGCAATATTTGATCAAATAAATACGATTTAGGGCTTAAATGACCCCTTAAAAGCGGTACACTTTTCGCTTCATCAAATACCCTTACACTTGAGATTTGCTTGTCCTCAAGCAAATGCGCTTTTATTCTAATCAAAATACAAGTTAGGGGTCATTTGATGCTAACATAAAAGTAATTACAACAAATATTCGTTCCACTTTAATCATAATAAGCACGGAGATTACAAACTAGCACCTCACAAGTAGTGTTTAGATACTCACATCTCTCAAGTGTCATCAAAATAAATCTCATAAATGAAAACGGATAATATCTCTCACTACCTGTCATAGCAAATAGATTACCATAGGCTTGGGAAAGGATCAAAAACCTCCTCCACTAGGCGTAAGCACCTAAGATAAACTATCAAAGAGGGCTTTTAAATGGGTTATAACGTTAGGTGTAGGGAAAAGGAAAACACGGTTTTGTTGGATAAAGGATATTTTACTGGTGGCGAGTTAAAGATCTTGATTAATTACATGTACTATACAATGTTGCATAAGCCAAGACTCGACTCGATTTAAGCTAATGAAAGAAAATAACAAAAAACATAAAACAAACATAAAATGAAACGGGATGGTAGTCCGTATGTTTTTTCTACTTTTCTTTTTCTCATTTTTTTTGTATTTTTCTTGATTTTTTTTTTTTTTTTTTTTTTTTTTTTTTTTTTTTTTTTTTGCATACACTTTTGCCCTACCATCCAAAATAATACATCATAGGGGCGTTGCATTCCCCTTACACTTGAACTTTTACATAACTTTACAAATAACTATTCTAATGACTCGAATTAAGATAATTGAAAAACTTGAAGTACTTTTAAAATTATTAGCACATATGGGGGTAATAAATGATGTTCTTCCCCATTACTCCATTACACTAGTACTTTACCCATGAGTCCCGATCGTCCCAAAACAATATGTACAAGGATATGACTCGACTTAGCAACCATGTAATCAATTAGATAATTAACTTGGGGTTTAAACAAATGTTGTAACAATAATGCACTAAAAATGATTGCATACAAGGTAGGCTAAGGCGATTTGGGTGTACATTTTAGTGGGGTGTAACAAATTCTTCCTTTAAGTAAAATGCTTAAAGGTCAAAATGAAAAGATAGGCTCTGAGGGGTGTACTAGGGGTATCGTGTACTAAAAATGAGTACAACGCAAAGGGTGTGGGAGAATTACTTGACCAATGTAGTCAATGTAATTATAACAAAAACACAGGTGTAAAACAATGGGTTAATTCTAATGCCTCTTATCATGTAGTAAATCTAACTACACGAATGTAGTCTCACTTGTGGCCTCGAAATGGTCCTAACGCAAGTTCTAGAATCTAAGTGCTACCGGTACACACATCATAGCATAAATGCTTTTCCTACCAATTCTAGGGGCGAACCTCACATATTTGGGGGTGGAAAATTTTTTAGTGGTACGGTTTTTGTGCTAGCCATATAACTCCTATCCGTGAGACGCTCATTAAGATCAAAGTTTCACTCCTATATGTTGTAAAAAATTTTAAATTTGGCACTAAAATTGCCCTAACAGGTATTTATCTCAGTTTTATTACACATCTACTATTAAACAAACAAAAATCAAGCGTAATAGCATTCTCTAATCGTACTTTTACCCCCCCTTACACTTAAGATGAACATTGTCCCCAATGTTCAAATAACAAATGTAAAAGCATAAAGGTAAAAGAATGAAATCAAATACTCCCTTGATTCGCTCGGTGGATAATGAAGTAACACGGTTAGATCTTCTTCCAAGAGAATGTAAAAGCTCCATGACTAATGCATCGCCAAAAGCTTGATCCAAAACATTTCCTTGTCCAAAATAACCTGTTAAACCTGAGAAAACAAACACGAAAACCTGCATAACATCGGCGGGATAAAATCTATATATAAGGATATAATGCTTGTGGAATGATAATTTTGCAGATTCTTGGAGATTATAAGTTAGAGATTTAATAAAAACTTTTTATGAAAACAAAACTTTCAAAAATTTTCAGAAAATTAAACCTGACGCCGTCAGGTTGTAACTCCTGACGCCGTCAGAAATGATCTGACAGAATTCTTATGTTACGTTTCCGGAAAATTTTTTGGAAACGGCCTTTTTAGGGGTCGATACGTCAAATGTAGTATAGAGAGTTTTCCAAGTATTGCATAAGAGATTGCAAACCTGGGTCGTTTTTCCCAACGAGATGTGACGTTCTGAAATAGATCGAATTCGTGATCGGGTGAATATTGAATGGAAAAGGGGTTTTGATTTTTGATTTCTAAACTACGATTGATGAACGTAAAATAAAAATGAAAAAAAAAAAAAAAAAAAAAATGATTATCTAAAAGATAAGGAATTAAAAACGTGAAAGAAAAAACTTAAAAACGCGAAAGAAAAATTAAAAAGATAAAATCTATTAAATAGAAGCTATCACTATTTTTATGTTTTCGTTTTTCTTAAAATCCAAAAATGGGTACAAATACAATAAAAACTAATTTTATAAAAGAAAATAAAAATCTATAAAAGTTTAGGGGCCCAAAAATGTAAAAATTAAAACTTTAAATATACTAAAACAAAGACAGGGGCTAAATGGTACTTTTCTGAAACTTGATTATAACTAAAAAAACGGTTTTACAAAAAGACAGGGGCCGAATTAGACTAAACTTAAACTAGGGGACTGATTTGTAAAAGTTGAAAACTAAAAACGTTTTTTAGCTGGAAAATAACCCAGGTTCGAACCTAGCTTACTACACTTTTTTTAAAACTATTTTTTTTTTTAATTTTCTTTTAAAAACTACTAACCACTTAATCAAATAAGCTAATTCAATTAACTTAAGCTTTTTCTGACTCGAAATAAGCTCAAAATTAAGCTCAAAGTGAGCTAAGAAACACAGCAGTCTGCTGCTACTCGATGGACAGGGCAAAATGGCCAATTTCAAGCCCTCGTTAAGCTATCAAAAGCTCTTCTATAAATCTGACAAAAAATTCTAAGATGATATGAGCTAGGGGACTTGTGGAATCCAGAAGATGGGCTTATGATAGCTTATAACGAATGCTACAGAAAATGACAAAGTTTCACAAAACTATGATAATTCAACTTTTAAGGTCTGCTATGCTATAACTGGACTGAATTTAGCAATATAGATAACTAGGCTAAGAGTAGTTATTTGCAAACTTAACATGGAACAAATAGAACCTGATAAATGGGAAAAAGATGCCTCCCAATAAGCTTGAGCTTATTTGAGCTTATCATGGCAGTGAAACTGCCTACAATTCCAAATCCAACCCCAATCCTGCAAAAGCTCTTAAAACAACAAAACAAAACTTGAAAGGACTTGATTAGGCTGCTAAAAGTTGAAACCAAACTGACCCAATGGCAAATCCACAGTAACAAATGGTTTCTACCCGTTTGACCAATAAATCCAAACACCCCCTTATTTAATTGATATCGAATTAGAAACTAGAAAACAACAAAAATCCTTAAACTCTTGACTAATTACTGATCAAGTAACCTTATGAAACTGAGATAAGCTGAGTGCAAACTGGATTAAGCTCTTATTAAGCTTATGACCAACTAAAGCTTGTTTGACTGCTTTCTTTGACTTTTGAGATTAACACAGGATTAAGCCCAGAAACTTTACAACAAGCTAAGAACTAGCTTAAATAAACTAGTTGAAACAAGAAAAAAAACTTTTTAAACTTTAACCAACAATTTTTTCTTAATAACGAAATAACTTTGAAATTAGAATTACAACAGGAAAATAGAACAATGCTTTCAAATTTAACTGAAAGTGCAAATTACATTCAACTTAATTTAAAAGTTACATGAGACTGAAAATACATTGACAAGAAATTAAACTGAATTTAAAAGTTTACACTAGAAATTGGTCTAAAACGGGTGACAACTGCCTCTTCTGTCTTCTTTTTCTTTTTATACTTCCAATAAGCTTCCTGAGACCTTCTTGACTTATTCCCACTCGTTGGATTAGCAGAGTTGATCTGGACCCTTGATTAGCAAAATGGCGGGAAAACAGGACAAGCTGGTTTTGGCTTTATCTTGCACGTGTGGGTTGGTTGGTGGGATTAGCTAAGTGGAGGGGGGAGGTTGAGTGTTATCAGAGAATGGTATGGGGTGAGTTGGTGTGTGTCAGGGGAGAGGGTGAGGATAAGTGGTATCCTGGTATTTCTTTATGGTAATGGCGGGTTAGGGGAAAAAGGGATAAGGTTTGACTGAGGTTGATCTTTGTGGTTTAACTAAAACAAAAATAAGGCCGGTGGTGGGTTTTTGTTGTGGGCTTGGTATTTCATTTGGGCTATGGGTTGTGGCTGGGTTAGGATAGGATAAGAAATGGGTTTAGTTTTTGTTAAATAAAACTAAGGGTCCGGTTTGGTGTAGCTTTAATCACAAGAACCATTTTTGCAATTTAATCAAAATAAAGAGACTAAAACTGCACTTTCCCAAAAATTATTATAAGGACCAATTTTTTGACAAGTTAAATTTACCAAAGGACCAAAAATATTAATTTTCCAATTTAAAATGTCCAGGGGTAAATTCTGTCAATCTTTGAAATTTCAGGGACTAGTTTTGACATTTTATGAAAGTTGAGGGACTGAAACTGCCAATTTTATAAACTTTGCTCGTTTTTCAACTGTTTTCACTTATTTTGCATCTGAATCATATAAAACACAATTTTTGGATATTTTCTGTATTTTGATGCATTTTTGAGCGTTTTTGGATGTTTTGGCAGTTCAGATATGATAAAAATGATGAGTATTTGAGCACTCATCAATCCCCCACACTAAACTATTGCTAGTCCCTAGCAATATTTGATGAAAACTTAATGGATTTTTCTCTTTACCAGATATCCATCATTTCTGGAGTAGCCAAATGTTTCAGTTCAAGTAAGAACTATGGTACACCGATAACCATGTGATTTTGAGCAAACCACCAGCTGCCAACGGTTTTGATTTGTCTTTACCAGAAGCCGTTTGCTTCTGGACTAGCCAACTCTTAGATAAATTATTAATATTATCTTTGGTGAGCTGATTACCAATTATGGTTTTCCACTTGCCTTTACCACAAGCCATAATCTTGCGGGCTAGCCAACTCTTCACTTATAAGGATATGGTGAGTTGAATACCATACAATTTTGGGCAAATTGCAAGCCATAAACGGATTTGATATATCTTTACCTGCAGCCGTTTGCTCAGGATTAGCCAGTCCTTATGTGGGTTAGACATGGCGGACTGATAACCATTTATTGCGTTCTAAGTGAGAAAAAATTTTAAAATTTTGGCCAAAATGGGGGTACTGGGGCACTAAAAGGTAAATATGTGAACAAATTCGCCAGAATTCCCCCCCACACTTAGAACTGAATATTGCCCTCATATTCAAATATGCAAAGTGTTAAACCAACACTTAAAACGTGAAAGGGAAATACTAATAGCCATTATTTTATATACACATTTTTTTTTTTTTTTTTTTTTTTTTTTTTTTTTTTTTTTTTTTTTTTTTTTTTTTTAATATCACTTTTAAATTTGTACATATATACAACATGTGGGGCATCTCCCCCACACTTAGGTGTTAGAAAAGAGAAAGAAGTCAGAAATATGGGTGAAAACCCATATGGTGAGCTAATATTTTTGATCACCGAGTCACTAGCTTGACTCGACCCCGCATTCATTTGTTCTTGGGGAAGCAAGTGGAAGAAAAAATCTCCATCGGACTTTCATTCAAGATGTTTGGATAATCATTGAAGTACAAGAAAGTTCCACACCGATGAGATATACACAGATCCGGCTCACAAATGATAAATGAAAATGCCGGGATCAAAGATAGTGTCTTCATTCCCGAAGGAGTGAAGAACAGGAGAAGTCACCGTGTAGGTGAAGAAAAGAAAGAAAGTCATGATAAAAATCATGACTAACTCATCATCATCAAAAGGAGAATTCATGCTTTCAGTATCATGAATCTCATCATTTAAGCTCATTTGATCAAGACATATTCTGGGTGGGAGGGATGGAATTTTGATATTAATCAAATTCTCAGTTTTGAGAACATCTCCCTCCGGAACACAAAGTTCATTATTGTCTAGATCAAAGTGGAAGTTATCATACTCTGGTGGAGATATGATATGAGTGAGTTCAAAGGAGAACTCCTCGTAAAGAGAATCATTCACGTGATGTAAATCTGTGAACCCTTGTTCTATTATGGAATCATCACCTACCTCGTTCTGAATATCAAAGATTGGATTATCAGAAATTAAAGTGAATTCAGATTCGAATTCAAACAGAGGATTGGTGAAAGACGTTTTGAATGCTTCGGGAACAAGATGATCAATATTCTCTTTTGGACTGACGAGCTCAGAAGGTAGTTCCTCCACATGACTGATGTCTCCACAAGATAAAGAATTTTCATCAGTATGTGAATCACTAAGCTCGGGGTTGGGATAAGAATTGAGTGATAGATTATTATTTAAGAGACTTTCGATTTCTTCCAGATTGGATTCGAAATCAAAGAGATCATCATCACTTCCTGATGGAAGTGGATCAATGTGAGTAAGTTCATTAGTAAACTCCTCAAGAAGAGGGTCAACATCAGAATGGGGCAGTGATGCCTCAACATACTCAACTTCTCCATAAGATGTATATTCATCATTAGAATCGGAGAAAGTCTCAGAATGATCTTTTGAACACTCAAGAGGGGAAGGGATATCACACACATGATCAAGAATTCCCTGTGACTCACTTGGGATTGGGACAAGGTTCTCAACACTAGACTTTATGAATACGTCTGATTCCTTTGCAGGAATTGTGTCAAGAAGCTCATCCCCCATGTTTAGAGAGTTAGTGGGAACTTCGGGTGTGATAACAGCAGATTGAGAGAGTTGACAAAGACTAGCACACATGGATTTTATATTTTTTTCATATGTTCTTCTGCTAGTAATTCTTGCATACTCTTATCATCCTGTGATTTTTGGACTGGTGGGATTTCAACTGATGTACTCGATGAATCCTTGTGATATTCCTTCATTTGAATAGAATCTTCATCATCGCTGTCATCAGGAATGAAACGGAATTGAGAGCTCGATCTGGCTGCTTTTTCTTTTGCAATTGATTCCCTAACAGCTTTTTCAAAGGCATCATGGGAATCTATTTTAGCAGCCTGCTCTTTAGTCAATAATTCCGCCATGGATTTCTCATGTGAATTTAGAATTAATGAAAATTGCGGGGGTGGGGATTTGTCAAAACCAGAAGGTTGACATTGATTATCATCATGAGGACCCCCACAATATACACAAGAAAAACTGGGAGCATTCTGAAATGTTTTTTTATTAAACTCCTCAGCTCTTTTCACTAAATCTAGAAGCTCTAGATAAGTGTCTTGCTGGGTTTGCTGAGGAGTTTGAGTTATTTGGCACTGTGGAGGTTGGTCGTGATATGGATCGTCGTAATTGTTACAAGGAAATGGATTCCCTGTTTGACAATCAGAGCTAAAATGTGGACCTCCACAGTACTCACAAGAAAAGTTCGGTGTATTTTGATACGATGCATCATTGAGATTTGGACAATATGATACTTGCTCGTATGAATGTGATGGGTAATTTGAGAAATTTGAAGAGTCGTTGAATGAGTTCGGATCAGGATCATAAGAAAATGAACTCCTCGAACCACAAAACAAACAACTTCCGTCTCGAATATCATTACCACATTGTTCACATGTACACCAACGACATGGTAAACCAAAAAGCGACTCACCACAACCGACACAAGGAATAAAATCCAGAGGTGGGACAAGTGGTGTGCTCTGAGAGCTAGGAATTTCCACCACTTCCGTTATGATCTCTGGTTTTTGTTTTTGAATAACGTGAAGATTGGGCAAGTCGTTCTTTTTAATCACTGTTCTAAGTTCTGTACGTTTGCTTGACAATCTTTTAACCGTAAATCCTGAAAGGTCAGGATCGATTCTTGATGGTTTGTCATTAATAGCACGTATCTCGGGCTGTGGAGGGTAGTAGGAAGGACTTTGAGAATCCTTGAGAGACTCTTTAGTGGATAATTCACACCAATAACAAGATCCACGATCCTTTGGTGCATGCTTTCCACACCGCTCACACGCACACTTAGAACAACGATGGCTGTCAATCAACGGGCTTTTACAATCAAAACATTTGTACCCGAGAGACGCCATAGAAGAAAGGTATAAGAAGTTTAGAATCAAATGGATAGAGGGTAAAGGGATAAAGAATCAAAAAGGGTAAGAGGGAAAGATGAATATTTTTGGGTTTTTGGTTTTTTCAATTACAACAAGATCAAAGCACAACACAAGGAACTTAAACCAATAATCACAGATGAATGGCTTCTTTGAAAAAGGTACACCACTCACAAGGATACAAAGGCAAGTTTTAATCTTTGGTTTGGGAACTTATTATGGTCGTACCCCCAGTTAGGTAGTACTCTGTCTTGGTTCTCGATGGTAATTTTTTATTGTTTATTTATTATTAACAAAGAAAACGGAAAATGTTTTTGGGTTTTTAATTTTTATATGATATATATATATAAAAGAAAAGAAAAATATTTTTGTTTTTTATATGTTTTATGGAAGATTGAAATACGATATTTTTTTTTTTTTTTTTTTTTTTTTTTTTTTTTTTTTTTTGGTTTATCGATCCGTCAAACGAATTAACTTCACGATAATTTTTTTGGTTTTATATATATATAAGAATATGGACAAAGATGGATAATATACAATGGATGAATATCCAACAATCACTGATTCTTCAAAAACGATCTACGCAGCACACCTCCCCGGCAGCGGCGCCATTTTGATAACGGCCTTTTTAGGGGTCGATACGTCAAATGTAGTATAGAGAGTTTTCCAAGTATTGCAAAAGAGATTGCAAACCTGGGTCGTTTTTCCCAACGAGATGTGACGTTCTGAAATAGATCGAATTCGTGATCGGGTGAATATTGAATGGAAAAGGGGTTTTGATTTTTGATTTCTAAACTACGATTGATGAACGTAAAATAAAAATGAAAAAAAAAAAAAAAAAAAAAATGATTATCTAAAAGATAAGGAATTAAAAACGTGAAAGAAAAAACTTAAAAACGCGAAAGAAAAATTAAAAAGATAAAATCTATTAAATAGAAGCTATCACTATTTTTATGTTTTCGTTTTTCTTAAAATCCAAAAATGGGTACAAATACAATAAAAACTAATTTTATAAAAGAAAATAAAAATCTACAAAAGTTTAGGGGCCCAAAAATGTAAAAATTAAAACTTTAAATATACTAAAACAAAGACAGGGGCTAAATGGTACTTTTCTGAAACTTGATTATAACTAAAAAAACGGTTTTACAAAAAGACAGGGGCCGAATTAGACTAAACTTAAACTAGGGGACTGATTTGTAAAAGTTGAAAACTAAAAACGTTTTTTAGCTGGAAAATAACCCAGGTTCGAACCTAGCTTACTACACTTTTTTTAAAACTATTTTTTTTTTTAATTTTCTTTTAAAAACTACTAACCACTTAATCAAATAAGCTAATTCAATTAACTTAAGCTTTTTCTGACTCGAAATAAGCTCAAAATTAAGCTCAAAGTGAGCTAAGAAACACAGCAGTCTGCTGCTACTCGATGGACAGGGCAAAATGGCCAATTTCAAGCCCTCGTTAAGCTATCAAAAGCTCTTCTATAAATCTGACAAAAAATTCTAAGATGATATGAGCTAGGGGACTTGTGGAATCCAGAAGATGGGCTTATGATAGCTTATAACGAATGCTACAGAAAATGACAAAGTTTCACAAAACTATGATAATTCAACTTTTAAGGTCTGCTATGCTATAACTGGACTGAATTTAGCAATATAGATAACTAGGCTAAGAGTAGTTATTTGCAAACTTAACATGGAACAAATAGAACCTGATAAATGGGAAAAAGATGCCTCCCAATAACCTTGAGCTTATTTGAGCTTATCATGGCAGTGAAACTGCCTACAATTCCAAATCCAACCCCAATCCTGCAAAAGCTCTTAAAACAACAAAACAAAACTTGAAAGGACTTGATTAGGCTGCTAAAAGTTGAAACCAAACTGACCCAATGGCAAATCCACAGTAACAAATGGTTTCTACCCGTTTGACCAATAAATCCAAACACCCCCTTATTTAATTGATATCGAATTAGAAACTAGAAAACAACAAAAATCCTTAAACTCTTGACTAATTATTGATCAAGTAACCTTATGAAACTGAGATAAGCTGAGTGCAAACTGGATTAAGCTCTTATTAAGCTTATGACCAACTAAAGCTTGTTTGACTGTTTTCTTTGACTTTTGAGATTAACACAGGATTAAGCCCAGAAACTTTACAACAAGCTAAGAACTAGCTTAAATAAACTAGTTGAAACAAGAAAAAAAACTTTTTAAACTTTAACCAACAATTTTTTCTTAATAACGAAATAACTTTGAAATTAGAATTACAACAGGAAAATAGAACAATGCTTTCAAATTTAACTGAAAGTGCAAATTACATTCAACTTAATTTAAAAGTTACATGAGACTGAAAATACATTGACAAGAAATTAAACTGAATTTAAAAGTTTACACTAGAAATTGGTCTAAAACGGGTGACAACTGCCTCTTCTGTCTTCTTTTTCTTTTTATACTTCCAATAAGCTTCCTGAGACCTTCTTGACTTATTCCCACTCGTTGGATTAGCAGAGTTGATCTGGACCCTTGATTAGCAAAATGGCGGGAAAACAGGACAAGCTGGTTTTGGCTTTATCTTGCACGTGTGGGTTGGTTGGTGGGATTAGCTAAGTGGAGGGGGGAGGTTGAGTGTTATCAGAGAATGGTATGGGGTGAGTTGGTGTGTGTCAGGGGAGAGGGTGAGGATAAGTGGTATCCTGGTATTTCTTTATGGTAATGGCGGGTTAGGGGAAAAAGGGATAAGGTTTGACTGAGGTTGATCTTTGTGGTTTAACTAAAACAAAAATAAGGCCGGTGGTGGGTTTTTGTTGTGGGCTTGGTATTTCATTTGGGCTATGGGTTGTGGCTGGGT
This sequence comes from Artemisia tridentata subsp. tridentata, assembly GCA_021014915.2. Lineage (NCBI taxonomy): Eukaryota > Viridiplantae > Streptophyta > Magnoliopsida > Asterales > Asteraceae > Artemisia > Artemisia tridentata. The sequence goes on along the minus strand of CP139506.1, from coordinate 106,208,220 downwards.
TAGGATAGGATAAGAAATGGGTTTAGGTGGGTTTTTTGTTAAATAAAACTAAGGGTCCGGTTTGGTGTAGCTTTAATCACAAGAACCATTTTTGCAATTTAATCAAAATAAAGAGACTAAAACTGCACTTTCCCAAAAATTATTATAAGGACCAATTTTTTGACAAGTTAAATTTACCAAAGGACCAAAAATATTAATTTTCCAATTTAAAATGTCCAGGGGTAAATTCTGTCAATCTTTGAAATTTCAGGGACTAGTTTTGACATTTTATGAAAGTTGAGGGACTGAAACTGCCAATTTTATAAACTTTGCTCGTTTTTCAACTGTTTTCACTTATTTTGCATCTGAATCATATAAAACACAATTTTTGGATATTTTCTGTATTTTGATGCATTTTTGAGCGTTTTTGGATGTTTTGGCAGTTCAGATATGATAAAAATGATGAGTATTTGAGCACTCATCAAAAACCTATACCTTACTTCCTGGAAATCCTGCAAAACATCATTATGACTCGATACAAGCATTTGACTCAAACAAATACTAATATGTATGTTCATTTATTACTATTACGATTCATGTTCATTTGTGTTCTAATAAACCGATTTAGATTTCCCTTACACTTAACTTTTGCAAAATACCTTTATATGTAGTTAAGACGAAGTTAAAAACAAGATAAAGCATTTTCACAAATTAGTTTTTAACATGAATCAATAATAATAAAATTTAAACATACATACGGAAACAAATAAAATCAAACAAACAAATAAATAAACACACAAAGCAAATAAAGCTTGGGTTGCCTCCCAAGAAGCGCTTTTCTTTATTAACGAGTCTTGTAGCTAGACTCAAAGTCACCGTACATTACGTGACTTCTTCATCAAAAGTTATGTCTTCCTCATTGATCATTTCATTACCATTCTCTTGATAATGCTTGACTCGTTGTATATTCACAGTGAATTCTTTATCTTCGTCGTCAATCAACACAACGGCTCCGGTTTTAGAGGAGCTCCTTACGGTAAAAGGTCCATACCATCTAGATTTAAGTTTTCCAGGAAATAGTCTTAAGCGAGAATTATATAATAAGACCTTGTCTCCTTCTGAAAACTCCTTTGGTCTCTTAATCCGTTGGTCATGCCATCTTTTTGCCCTTTCTTTGTATGTAATGGAAGATTCATAAGCCTCTAATCTTAATTCATCGAGCTCTTGGAGCTGTAAGAATCTATTTGTTCCCGCAATCGTATAGTCCAAATTACAAGCCTTAAGTGCCCAATACGCCTTGTGTTCCAGTTCTACTGGAAGGTGGCATGCCTTGCCATATACCATACGGAACGGGGTTGTCCCGATTGGTGTCTTATAAGCGGTTCGAAATGCCCACAAAGCTTCATCGAGCTTAAAAGACCAATCTTTTCTGTTTTGATTGACCGTTTTCTCTAGTATTCTCTTTATGGCTCTATTAGTGTTTTCGACTTGACCATTGGTTTGAGGATGGTAAGCGGTGGAGAATCGGTGAGAGACTCCATATCTTTTCATAACTTTCTCCATTTGCGAATTGCAAAAATGGGTTCCCCTGTCGCTGATAAGAGCCTTCGGAATTCCGAACCTAGCGAACAATTTTTTTAAGAAATGAATGACTACCCTAGCGTCGTTAGTCCTAAGGGCTTGCGCTTCCACCCATTTCGAAACATAGTCAATTGCCACTAAGATGTATTCATTCCCTCCTGAAGATGGGAAGGGTCCCATGAAATCAATTCCCCAAACATCGAAAACCTCGCAAACTTGTATATAGTTCTGTGGGGCTTCATCCCTCCTAGAGATATTCCCAGCTCTTTGACATGCGTCACAAGTCTGTATCATTCCCTTCACATCACGAAATATTGTAGGCCAATAGAATCCTGCGTCGAAGACCTTGCGTGCAGTAGTGTTCATTCCGTGATGTCCTCCCGATGGACCTGCATGACACTCTTTCATAATTCTGACAGCCTCTTTTTCCGAAACACAACGCCTGATTACCTGATCCGGACATCTTCGGAATAAGAAGGGTTCATCCCAAAAGTAGTACTTTAATTGATTAAAGAACCTCTTTTTTTCATGCCTGCTCATATGCTCAGGAATGACTCTACTTGCCAGGTAGTTAGCATAATCCGCATACCAAGGTTCAGAATCATTTATTGACATGAGCTGCTCTTCAGGAAATGATTCCCGAATCTCACTCTTGTCAGATTCAGCGAGACTGGGGTTTTCGAGACGAGAAAGATGATCAGCCGCAAGATTCTCTGCTCCTTTCTTATCACGAATCTCAACGTCGAACTCTTGCAATAGTAGGATCCAACGAAGTAACCGTGGTTTAGCATCCTGTTTAGCGAAAAGATATCGAATAGCTGAATGATCCGTAAAAACAACCGTTTTAGAAAGGACAAGATACTGGCGAAACTTATCAAAAGCAAATACCACGGCTAGTAATTCCTTTTCAGTGGTAGTGTAGTTCTCTTGAGCAGGATTCATGGTTTTGCTAGCGTAGTATATTAGCTGAAAGTGTTTGTTAAGCCTTTGGCCTAATACTGCTCCAACAGCATAATCACTAGCATCGCACATGATTTCAAAGGGTAACTCCCAGTTAGGGGTAACCATAATTGGAGCTTGGGTAAGTTCCTGCTTCAATCGATCGAATGCGTCCTTGCACTCTTGAGAGAAGTCGAACGGGGCATCCTTCATGAGCAACTGAGTCATTGGTTTAGCTACCTTTGAGAAATCTTTAATGAATCTCCTATAGAAGCCAGCATGACCCAAAAAGCTACGGATTGCCTTGACAGTTGTTGGATAGGGAAGTTTGGATATAGCTTCAATTTTTGCCCGGTCTACTTCAATTCCACTTCCTGAAATTTTGTGCCCTAGCACAATCCCTTCTTTTACCATAAAGTGGCACTTTTCCCAGTTTAGTACCAAGTTAGTCTCCTCACAATGTTTGAGCATTTTCTCAAGGTTAGCAAGACAGCGATCAAAAGAGTTTCTAAAGACCGAAAAATCATCCATGAAGACCTCCATGCTGTCTTCCATTAACTCATGGAAGATTGCTGTCATGCAGCGCTGGAAAGTGGCGGGGGCGTTACATAGTCCAAAGGGCATTCGCTTGTAGGCGAAGGTGCCATAAGGGCATGTAAACGTAGTCTTTTCTTGGTCCTCAGGAGCGATAGGGATCTGGAAATATCCTGAGAACCCATCTAGGAAGCAGTAGTACTCATGCCCTGCTAACCTTTCCAGCATTTGGTCGATAAATGGAAGAGGGAAATGATCTTTTTGGGTTGCATCATTCAACTTCCTATAATCGATGCACACACGCCATCCAGTTACTATTCGTTGAGGCACTAACTCATCCTTATCGTTCTTTACAACTGTCATTCCTCCTTTTTTTGGTACAACCTGTACAGGACTTACCCATGGACTGTCGGAAATTGGATAAATTAGCCCTGCATCTAGGAGCTTAATGACTTCGTTTTTCACGACTTCCTTAATGTTGGGGTTTACTCGCCTTTGAGGCTGCATGGTGGGTTTATAATCCTCCTCCATGAGGATTTTATGCGTGCAGAAGGTAGAGTCAATCCCCTTGAAGTCGGCTACACTCCATGCTATAACCCCTTTATATTTTTTTAAAACTCCTAAGAGTTTATCTTTTTGTTCACTTTTCAAGGAAGAGCTTATGATTACCGGAAGTTGATCTTCCCCTTGGAGGAAAGCATATTCAAGGTTGGTTGGGAGTTCCTTGAGTTCTACCGCAGGTGGCTGGATGATGGAGGGTTTAAGTTTGTTCTCGGGTTTACGAAGCTCAAGCTGTTCGATCTCTTGTCTGGGATAAAAAGAGACTGCGTTTACATCCATAGTCTTTTCCTCCTCAAAGATGGGTAAGAAAGCTTCATCTTGCAACCAACCAGCTTCCATCTGTTCATCTATACAATTGTCAATCTCGTCGGATAGTTCATCGATTTCTTCGATGAAATACAGTTGATTATCTGCTTCAAGAGAAAGATTCATGGTGTCCTTGATGTCGAAGGTTAAGCTATCGGCCCCCACTCGTAAGATTAGTTTGCCATCATGAACATCAATAACAGCACGAGCAGTTGCAAGGAATGGCCTCCCTAGAATAATGGGCACTAAGTCATCTTCTTCCATCTCTAAGATGACGAAGTCAACTGGAAATTAGAACTTCCCTACCTTAACCAGCACATTCTCACATATTCCTAAGGGGTATTTGACTGATCTATCGGCTAGTTGGATGTTCATACGGGTTGGTTTCAACCCAGAATACCATAATTTAAGGAACATGGAATGCGGCATAAGATTGATACTTGCTCCTAAGTTGGCTAAAGCATTCTTGACTGAAAGAGATCCTATTGAGCAGGGTAGGGTGAAACTACCTGGATCGTCCACCTTCTTTGGCAGCCCTCGTTGAGTCACCACAGAACATTCTTCTCCTAAGGTTACAAGACCCTCGAGCCCTTTTCTGTTGGTTAGCAACTTCTTGAAGTATGTACTATATTTGGGCATATGGTAGCATGCATCAAGAAGGGGTATGGTGACGACCGAATTTTTCAAATATGACAGGAATCTTTTATTATCATTTTCGACCTTTTGATTCTTGAGACGGGACGGGTATGGGACTTTAATGGGCTGTTTGGTTGGAGTAGGTTGAGAGGGAGTTACCGGAGAGGTTTGTTCGGGATTCTCATCGTTCACATTATCTTCCTCCTCACGAGGGGTGTTGGGTTCCATGATGTTAGATTGTTGAGCTGGGTAAGGTGGATCCTTAGTAGTTGTTCCAGCACGAGTGGTGATGGCTAGTAAGGGATCTCTTTGAGGTTCACCAAGGCCGTCGAGAGTGGCGTTGAGTTCTGCGAATATGGCCCTTATGCCATTTTGTTGGCTATTGATAAGGTTGTCGAGACCATTTAGTTGCAAATTCTTTTCAAACGTGAAATGCCCAAGATCATCCTCAAAAGTGCTCCTAACCTTATAGTCAGGACATTCTTCCTCCTCCTCTTCTCTCACAAGATTTCCCCAAGGGGTGAAATCATTGTTTTGGTAGAAAGTTAAGAGCGAAGGATCATCGAAGATGTCGTGGCTTGACAAGCATGCTTGTTCGGTGGTGGTATCATCCCCGCATTCCTCCACTTCATGTGGGCCACCACATTGGTCACAGATCAAGTATGGGTTTGACAACCGTTTAGTTGGTTGTGACTTGTCTAAATAAGAGACTTGATCATTCATTCTGCTCAACCGGCTAGCAAAAGGAGGCTCTTTCATGATCTTGGAAATGCTCATGATCGAATCGGGTTCATCCCAGGTATCGTCTTGATCATTTGCGTATTCCTCAATTCTATTCCATCCTTCCTCAGCGCTTAGGTTGGCTATTTTTCCTTTTACCGAATTATTAATGCCAAATTGGTCGCTTTTAGGGACACTATCATAAAAGATTTGGACAAGAAGCCAGAGTTCAATGCCATGATGAGGGACTTGTCTAATCAGATCTTTGAATCTGATCCAGGATTCGTGAATGGGTTCAGCTGGTCCAATATGGAAGCGGAAGATTTCGTCTCTTAACGTTGAAGTTCTTCCTAATGGAAAGAATTTCTCATAGAATTTTGAGACAAGCTGTTCCCATGTGAAAATAGATTCGGAGGGAAGTTGGTTATACCAGTCTCCGGCTTTTTCATGAAGGGTGAAGGGAAAGAATCGCAGCCGGGAGGTATCTCTAGTGGCTCCGTCCGTATGGAGGGTATCCACTATTTTCAGGAAGTCCTTGATGTGTTGGATTGGATCTTCAGTTTTCAATCCGTGAAACTTGCATACACTTTGGACCAGCCAAATATCGGTTGCACGCAAGACCCCATCCGTGCGTTCATTTGGAAAAACGATAGCATTGGAAAAACCACGTGGGGTGGGAGAAATTGGGATTTCGGGAACCTCCATATCGTGATTGGGTTGAGGGCTAGGAGGTGTAGAGTGATGATTGGATTCTTCCTCGGAGAGGGCATCATCAAAGTTGATGGCAAAGCCAGATGGTTCAGGTGTTGCAAAGAGTCGCCTTAATCTTCGCATTTCCCTATCAGGTTCTGCGTAGGGTGAAATAAGGTCGCTTAGTGAACTACGACTCCTGGTGACTCTGAGATTGGAGAAATCTTCGTTTACCATGATGGCCAAGGAAGATTTGAGCAATGGACAGAGCAGAAAAAGATAGACTAAAGAAAACCTAGAAAAAGAAAAAATCTCACTAGAAAGGAATCTAGTGAGTAGACCTATAAAATAAAAATTCAACCTAAACAATAACTATTCCCCGGCAGCGGCGCCAAAAACTTGATGCGTGGTTTTGCAACCTTACAACAGGTTTTACCTCTCGAGGGATCTCGAGAGGCTTACAACCCCACCAGGCAGTGTACCTGACCGATGTAGTATAGTGTAGTGGTAAGTACGGGGGATTGATCGTTCTCCACAGGGAATAGTGTTCGTTAGGTATGAAAAACTACTCTAATAGGTCTAAGGGTGAGAGAAGATTCTTTTTTGTGTTTTTATAATTTTATGAAAGCAAGTAAAATCTCGGGTTTGAAAGAGTGGGCGGAATTAGTTGCTAGTCAACTAACCCAAATTACTACGAATGCAAATAAAATAAAATAACAAAAAATGAAAAGGTTGGTGAAAACTTATGTAGAGAAAAATGTGTTTACTTAGATTTCCTTACTCCCTAACTATCTTTTACCGGTTGATTAGTGTGTATTAGTCGCGTGGATGACGGGTGTATTCCTTAATACCATTCGTGGGGTGGCGTACGTACTTCCCCAACTCTACAAGCTCCTACTTCACTCCTATGTCGAGCCGGCTAGGAAGCTCCTAACATGGGATCACTAGAATTCGCTCATGCATTAAATACAACCATAAAAACCTTTAGTACGCATTGGTTCATGTTTCTTAAGACGTTCAAGCAAGTTACCGAATAGGAAGTTAGCCAGTTTTCTTAAGCCTAACATAGATGAACAATCATCCAATACAACTAACAACACATAATAACCAATAATTAATAGCTAGGTTTCATTAGATCTAAGCAAACACAAGATAAATCTAGCCTAGCATGTTAAACAAAAGACAAGAACAAGATAGAATCAAACAACACATAGACATATTGAATGATTAATTGATAACTTATCTTCAATGTAACATGGAAGATCTCAAGGCAAAAAGCCTTGAAAAAGCTGCCAAATTCGTCCTAGGGTTTTCACACACAAAGTTCCCCAATGAGTTCCACAATAAGTTCCACACTAATGACAAAAAATTGCAAAACTATATATAGACTTTTAGATCTGACGGCGTCATGTTATGGAGTGTGACGCCGTCACCTCACCGCTTTTAGGGTTCCCGGATGACCTTCTTGACGCCGTCCCTCTTTAGCTCTCCAAAATCCGTTCTGGCTTATCAGGGGTTGACGCCGTCAGAATTAGGGGTGACGCCGTCCCTCTTTAAATTAAGCCGTGACGACCTTGATCAGATTAAAGCGTGACGCCGTCAGAATTTCATGCAAATTTCACTGGCTTATCATGAGTAATTTTCACATCCACCATTTTATTGCCAAGCTGTGACGCCGTCCAGGGATAATCCTGACGCCGTCAAAGGTAACTTTTAGCATGATTTTGAGACTTTGTCATTTTCTTCACTTTTATGCTCCAAAAACGTCCAAAATGCCTCCTTTTCCAGATTCTCCTCAAAAGTACCTAAAATGACAAAAGGAACGATTTAGGGCAATATTTGATCAAATAAATACGATTTAGGGCTTAAATGACCCCTTAAAAGCGGTACACTTTTCGCTTCATCAATCATTATATCGAAACACGTTAGATTTGGTTTTCACGTTATACACTTAAACATATTGTATGAATCGGATCAAGAATATACAAGGACGATTAGGAATACCTCAGATCAGATACAAAATGGATCAAAGCATGAAAACCCAAACCCTTCGAATGGTTCCCAAAACCCGCGATTTGAAGCCACAAGAGAACCTCCTTTTCCTTTGATCTTGAACCGAACAGCAGAAAGAACAAGAGTAGCAGCCGAAACTTTTGTATAGGTGCTTTTAGGGTTTGTGTTTTTGAGGGAAAATATGGCTATTATATAAAAGAAAATGTGCATGAATCGGTCAAGGTAAACCGTGTGAATGGGCTTTTATATTTTGGTAACTAGCATATTATGTGGGATATTGATTTGGGCCACTTAATGATAATATTTTTCTTTAAATGTTTTAAGCAAATTTCGGTTATGGCAAATCCATTTAGGCGTGTGATTGATTGGTTAATTGTGTACATTCGTTGTATTCGTTCAATTATTATCCGTTAACTACTTAGGATATACTCGGGATTAAATGTCTTAATGTTTTAAACATCTTTTATGAATTTGAGACTAAGGGTACTTTGGGTATTTTACATGTTCAAAATTTTCGTATTTTACACCTTTTCTCTTGTAGCTGACATTAGGGCTATTAGGATTATCATAGCCATAGCAGCGTACTATGATTATGAGATTTGGCAAATGGATGTCAAAACCGCCTTTTTAAATGGTCGCCTAGATGAAGACATCTATATGGCGCAGCCTGAAGGGGGTTTGTGAATCCAGAATTTCCAAACCGTGTATGCAAACTTCAAAGATCCATTTATGGATTGAAGCAAGCATCACGACAATGGAATAAGAGATTTGATGAAGAAATCAAAAGGTTTGGATTTACTCAAAATCTTGATGAGCCATGTGTATATCACAAAGCTAGTGGGAGTGATGTTATTTTTCTAGTCCTATATGTTGATGACATACTAATCGTGGGTAAAAACATTCCAGGATTGAATGAGGTGAAAGCCTATCTTGGGAAATGTTTTTCCATGAAGGATCTAGGAGAAGCAGCATACATTCTGGGAATCAAGATCTATAGAGATAGATCAAGGCAGTTGATTGGATTAAGCCAAAGTGCTTACATTAATAAAATATTGAAGAGATTCAATATGCAAAATTCCAAGAAGGGATATTTGCCGATGCAAGAACAGCATGGCTTAAGTAGCAAAGCTTGTGCTTCAACACCTGAAGAGGTGGCATGCATGAAGAGAGTCCCTTATGCTTCGGTTGTGGGATCTATTATGTATGCGGTGAGATGCACAAGGCCTGATGTGGCGTTTGCTCAAAACATAACCAGTCGATATCAGTAGAATCCAAGTGAACTCCACTAGACTGCTGTTAAACATATTCTCAAGTATTTGAGAGCTATGAGAGATATGTTTTTAGTATATGGGGGAAATCCAGAAGCAGAACTTGATGTTACAGGTTACTGCGATGCTTCCTGGAAGTGTGATAAAGATGATACGAAACCTCAGACGGGTTATGTCTTTGTCATCAATGGAGGAGCTGTGGATTGGAAGAGCAAGAAGCAGAGTACCATAGCGATGTCTGCAACAGAAAGTGAGTATATTGCTGCCTCAGAAGCTGCAATGGAAGCTGTCTAGATTAGGAAGTTCGTTTCAGGGCTTGGAGTTATGCCCTCAATCAAAAGACCTATAAAAATGTATTGTGACAATCACTACGCCAGAATATGGATTTAGTCACACATGCTGTTTTTCGAACAGCCACACAGTCGCTTTTTTATGTGACTAAATGTACCATAATAAAATAAACAGCCACACTTGATCCGACTTGTGTGACCATTTCGGAATTACATCTGAGGCTACAGCCACACATTTGAATATTTTCGTGACTATATGTATCTGGTAAAAAAAAATTTGATTTTTTAGTCACTTATAATTTGGGACGTGTGACGGATACAAATAAGGTTGAAACATTAGTCACACTATATATATACATATGTGACAAATATATGTCACGCAATTGAAAAGTGTGACCAAAATCCATATATGGTCACACGAAGTAATTGTGTATGTGGCTAAATCATATGCTCAAGTTTGTCACACATTATTTAAGCGTGACTGCTAGTTTTTGTTGAAAATTTAGCCACACACTTGAACAGTGTGACCAAATGTCATATATGGTCACACTAAACCATAGGCATACATGATTAAGTGTGACTAAATTCGATACAAATGGTCACGTAAGTTAATATGTGTGTCTAAAGTTAAGTGTGTGTTTGCCTGCCAATTCCTAATGTGTATGGTCACATTTAATTGTAGCACAATCATGTGACTATAGGCTATACAATAGTAACACCATACCACAAATGTGCATCTAAATTATGTTTATGGCCACATTATAAGGGTATTATATGTGACCAATACATTCAAAATAGTCACACTGTGAAATATTCATGTGACTATAGTCAAAAATTTCAAAATCTCAATGTTTTGGCTCCATTGTAAGCATTTATGTTGTCTTCTAATCCTATCTAGCTAGTTGTTCAATAACCACATTAATTGTACCGTATTATATCAATTTTTTTCCTGCATTATATAATACCCCAGTTATCATCAACTCTTTATCATATCAATTGCTTTTCACCATGGATGCACAAAATGGTTGTAAAATGGTCTGCATTGACTGTTGGGTTGAAAGTGAAAACAAGGCTGGATTGACCTTTTTTGCACGGCGTCCCCCTTATACGGATTTCAGGTGGTATGTTTGTCCAGTGTACCTTGAAAGAAGGGGAACCCCATCTTATACTGGTAAAGGTGGTGTTACAAGGGAAAAGACAACTACAATAGATAGTAGTGGATATGTAATTGGCTTACATATTAATGCATCTACAAGAGTTGGTGCTTACTTGGGCAGTCGTGATGAAGAAAGTAAACCAACTGCAACTCAAATAGCAAGTGGAGTATGCCCAAGTCAAGCACCAAGTGAGGAACCTGCAACTCAAAAACCAAGTGAAGAATCTGCAAGTCAAACACCTAATGAAGAACCTCCAACTCATAAACCAAGTGATTCACCTGCTAGTCAATTAACCAAGTGAATCACCTGCAAGAAATGCTATGTTGTCTTTCAGTGTAAATGTAATTTAACTGATATGTTGTATAATTAATATGTTATTTCATTAGCAGTAATAACTATACATTCTAGCAGTAATAACTATAACTCTAGCAGTCTTAATTCTATTTCTTATCCTTGGGTCCTAGATACTCTCCCATCTTCCTAAGCAGTTCATATGCCATGTCATCATACTCAAGCTGAAGCTTGAGTCTTTTCTTCCCACGCAACATCTGATGTAGAATGTATTTGTGAAACTTTAAAGGGTAATCCTTTTCTACAAGCATGTAGATCACCAACTCATTTATAGTTAAAGCATGTACTCCACATTGTTGAAAAATTTTCCATTCTTTAACAGTATTGTGCTTTAGTCTTCTCCAACATTCATCCTCAGGATTTGGTTCAAACATTACCTTCAAGTAATTCCAGACTTCTCTATCATAAGCTTGTTCTGGTGTCTTATTATGAAATCTTTGTTTAAGTAATTTCCATAGAGCTATCATATCTCGTCTATCAAAATTATGAACCATGTGAAGAAAGCTTACAAACCTTCTAGAAGAACCATCATGCCTCTTAATATCGTAATAAACTGTTTCCCCATGAGATCCAGACTTATAATCAACAATGGGTTGTTTGACACTTAAAGGTTGTGCATCCATGGCTTCTCCTACAGAGACAACTGCAAGTTCAGTGTGAGCTTGCATTTGTTCCTTAGCAACAACTTGCTCAGTTTGTTCTTGTTTTCTCTTTTTACTGCTTTCTCTTTCCAACTGTTCACCTGCTCTCTTTGAACTTGTTTTCTCTTCTTTCTTTTCTTCACTGCCCTTCACCACCTCAGCATTCAAGAAGCGTTCATTGTTTCTTGGCAATTGCATATAATTCTTCAATTCTTTTATCATCCAAGAATTTCAAATCCTTTAGTTTCCAACCGGCCACATTCTTCAAATACCTGCACATGAGATCTCTTCTTTGTTTTGGAGTGGGTGGCTTGTTCTTCTTAGCTGCATATCTTTGTGCTGCAAACTTCTTCTTTTTTGCATCAAAAATTTCTTTCAGCATCCTGGCTTTTTCATCTACTGAGTACTTATCTTGCACTTCTTTATGTACTTTTTTAGCAAGCTCACAATCAGCTTCAACCTGAGCCCTTTCCTCAAACCATGAAGCTATTAACTCTGCATTTTTTTGCGCTTGTAATTTTTCTGCATACTCCTTGTCTGAAAGAATCTGAGCAGCTTCTTGAGCATCAAGATCAGCTACCACTTGTCTTGTTAATTCTTCATCTGTAATCATTGGTTGTTATTGTTGTTGACTAGGTGACTGAAACTTAAATTTCTTCTTAGGTTCATCAATCAACAAACCTTTTCCCTTTTCTAATGGTGAAATAGTTGTTGACGGTGTTTTTGGCACTGATACTGGCTCTTTAATGACAACTCCTTTTGCCTTAGGTTTTGCAGTCCTCATCTTTGGTAATATTTGAGCCATAGTCATATCATCATCACCTTGAGTAGCAGTAACCTTATCAATAGCAGGAATAAACTTAGTCTTAGTAGCACTAACCTTATCAATAGCAGCAATACTAACTTCAGTCTCAGTATAGAGAACTAACCTTATCAATAGCAGGAATAGCAGGAATAATTGGCTCACTAGCAGGAATAACTGGACCACTAGCAGGAATAACTGGGTCACTAGCAGGAATAACTGGCTCACTATCAACAGTTGTAACCTTGCCCAAACGCCTATCCATCACCGCTTCATTCCCTTGGTTATCAGCAACTAGAAATTCCATTGGATCACTCTCTTCACCAATACTTTCACCCTCTTTATCCTCCCCTGAAACTTTGCCTTCATTCCCCCCCCTGTTTGGGAGCATCCTTAGAAGCTTCAGAAGATTTAACCTTTTGTTTGGGAATTCTTGATCCTTTGACTCCTTCTAAATACCTAACCCTTCTCTTAAAAAGCCTTTATCTCCCCACCTTGAGCTTTGATGACTCCATCTTGGGAAGAAGCTATTGCTCGCAGATCACCAATTTGTGTAGACAGCTTGGCACAGGTATCCTTCAATTCATTCAAAAGTTGCATACTATCCTCACCACTTCGGCTTGTGTTACCTAGCCCAAGAGGTGGATCACTGGAAAAGTTAAGTTCAGTCTTACCCCTAGGATGAACATCCGAACCCCCCATTGTTTCCATGTGACTGGGACCTTCACCTGAATCAGTTCCAGAGGAACTTTCTTCATTAGAAGTTGTCTTGGTTCGGGTCTTAATGATGTTACCACTGTCCTGTGCTGCTGCTAAGCTAGACATAGTAGTGGCAGCCCTTGCCAACATGTCACTCTCCCCCCAGTGACATCCTCATCTGCAACAGTTGGTATAGAACCACTAGCCTAAGGTAGCTCAGTGTTCTTGATGTTAGTCGTACGTTTATAGGTCTGTTGTTGTTGTTCTGTGGGTGTGTGATGGGTACCAGCTGGGATTGATGAACCTTCACCCATTTGGGTTTGGGCTAGTGTGCCAACATTGTTGGAAACAAAGGTGTCACTCTCCCTGAAAAATCTTTTCCAACCCTCCTCATATTAGCAAAAACCTTTTTGGTAAGGCAGGGAGTGGGATAAACATTTTTGTGACTTTTCTTTTTTTTTTAAATTGGTTGTCTAAAAAGAGTTGCAAAAACCTTGGATATAGAAAATATTTAGCCGAAGAACTATCCAAGTTCTTAACCATACTATCAAAAATTAATTTTGAGAAATTAAATCTTTGAGTATTTTCAGCCAAACAAATTATAGCAGAAGCTAAATTACTGCTAAATTCATTCCATGCAGTGGTCTTTGGACTTAGACACACTAAGACAGTATGAATTAAGAATTTCCACTGAGGAGAAAAATTACCTTTTTGGAACTTTAAAGCATCTGTATATCTCTCATAGCCCATCAGTGCAAGTTTTTCAAAGATTGTAGTATTTGGAAGATTCTCAACTCCGTTAGCATCATCTAGGAGAAGATCTCTTCGAATAGACGCCTCTGTAATGATAATCATCTACCCATCTACAAGGGCATGGATTTGTGCTTCCCCATTAATAGTTTTGACCTTAGCAGACGACCAAAACTGGATAATGTTGGAAGTATATATAGTAGGTTTTACTGTTAATGCAAACTTAATATAGCTTGCATTAAGGAAATCAATGATCTCAGTAAAATCTACAGACTCATTGGATTTTTCTAAAAAGGCAACATTATTATGAGGTTCGGTAAAAGTTAGGTTCGACATTATGATTTGATTTGGGGGTTTTGTAATTTGATGATTAAAATTCGATTAGGGAGTGGAAGAGAGAGAGAGAGAGTAATGTGTGCGTGAATGTGATTGTGTGCAGCAATTGGGGGTTTATACCCTTTAAGTAAAAAGTGATACAAACTACCCTGCACTCCCAACCACTGCTAAAAGGATACCCAGCAGTACAACGTTTCGCTAGCAGTACAATTGTTTACCTAGCAGTACAATAATAATAATTGCATTCAAATATCATAAACTTGTAATAATAACTGCATTCATATATTAAACCAAGTCAAAATAAGTTTACATTTACATATGCAAAATATATAAAGAAAAGATACATTAAGACACATATTTACTAGCTTCAATACTTCTGTAAACTTCAACTATTTTCTCTCTTTCTTCTTCTATTTTTTTGTTCCTCTCCTCAATTTTCTTTTGATGCTCCTCAATGACCTCTAAATCTTTCTTGTTCCCTTCTTCAAACATCTTTATACGCTTGTTGTGAATTTCTATCAATGCGTTTTCAACACCATACTGGCCTTCACTACATTTCTCCCAAATACGTTGGGATATGCCAAATTTTTTATATTTTTCAGGCATTGGTGGAGGAGAATCATCCCTTGGGCGTTTGTTTTTGTTGGAAGAAGGAGTTGAAGAGGAGTCAGCCATTGAAACTTGAAATTTATTTTCTGATGAAAATATCAAAGGAGTTGTATATGAACGGTTTTCCATGTCGAGTTGTACAAATAGGCTAGAGAGGTATACGGACGGTTTCCAATACTTTAGGCGGGAAGAGTGTAACACCCCAACCCGATAAGGGTAGAAGTATTACGTTATGGTGACATATCAAAGCAAACATAAGCATAAGACTTAAATAATACAAATGAATTTCAAGGTTACAAGGGAAAATCTGAAATTACAAGGTTACAAATGAGGATAATAACAAAATACTAAGTCTGAAATACAAATCTCTTCTAGTCATGTCTAAGTCCAGAATAGCTAGTAAGGTCCTCTAAGTCCAAAGTACTTTCCACTCATAACCCAGCTTCCAACTAAAACCTGCCGCAGGAAAAGAAATGCGGCTGAGCTTAAAAAGCCCAGTGAACAGATATATACATAGCATAACATAATGGTAAATAAGAATAAACGACATAGGAATAAGAGTACCAAACGAAAAGCATAATCATGAATGTCATACGAATCATAAAGATAACTGAGAGTCAAGAGTGCATGAGAACTGAATAGGAAATGAAACAAGAATGAAATGAAATGATGAAAAGGGTCATATAAGGATGTGCCATAAGAACTCCAAATCAAAATCCGTCAAATCATACACATATCATATCATATCATAAGTATACGAAGAGGGGAGACCTCTAAGTAATAATCAAAAGTGTGAGAAGGAGTGCAAGGCACACACCACCTGGTCACCAAATCATACACATACAAAAATCCTAGGATGCATCCATACGCTCCCTAACAAAAATATGTATGTCAGTACTAGACTGATCACACATATGGGGTTGGCCAATAATGCGCATACAAATCATATCATAAAGGGGAACGCCGTAGATCTATCACACCTCTACGGAAGTGTCATGCCTAGGGTGCCATCCTAAACATGGTCCTGGTACCTCCAGAACTAGATAAGCTCAGGCACGGATCTATCAAAGCATACATATTCCAAAATCTAATAAGCATGGCAAGAGAAACCGATAGTATCTCAAATAAGCATGGCAAACATAAGCATAGCATAGCAGAGACATTTAAACAAATGTCAGAATGGATCATATAGGAATGGCAATCATACAATGAAAGCCAAGAATCAAATAAGGGAATCATAGCAGTCATCGGATCATAAGAAAATATCCCTACTGAAAAGGGAAAGAATATCTGTACCTTAACGAAGCACACAAATCAAAGCAAATAATGAACGAAAGCAGGAGATCACTCCTTCTTCACCCGATCTACAAATAATCATAAGTTCTCTTATAAGTTTCATATAATCATAAGGTTCCATTTAGTTTTCTTTCCATTTTAGGTAACTTTCCATTTTTAGTAACTTTCCAAAAATAGTAACTTTCCATATTTAGTAACTTTCCAAAAATAGCAACTTTTCATATTTAGAATATCATAAGTTTAAGTATTCAAATGTGACAATGGTAATAGTTTAAGGTTCATAATGTTGATTATATAAGTTTAGGGTTTATTATGCAATTATAACAAGTTTAGGGTTAATAGTGTCATTAAGATAAGATTAGGGTGTAAAATGTAAATATTATCAAGTTACATGTTTTCATCAGTTAAGTCCCTTAGTTTTAGAAAAATGACAATTTAGACCCTTTAGTTTAGAAAATAAACACATTACACCTTTTAAAACCCTTTTACACTTTTTACAAATTTTACACATGAACTGGTCCTGTTTAGTCGAATTTATTAACCATATAATAACTCAGAAATAAAATTCTCAAAAATTACCACAGATTCTTTAACGTCTTAAGAACACTCATGAATTTATACAGAATTTATTGACTAGCATAACTATGATCTAAAAATCGCTTAACCAACTCGTCCAGATTTCTAATCAGTTTTAACATACGAAAAGTTTGCATTTAGTAACCCCATTAAAATAATTCAGAAAAATCTACAAAAATTCCAGTAATTACCCAACATATAAAATAATAATCCTACCAATTTTTATCCTCTAACTCAATATGGTTTGGAAATTAAAAATCAAATACCTGGATTGATTTTCCAGACATACGAATTCAGTTTGACACTTAATTTTCTAAAAATCAAAAGGTTGCCTTCCCGGCCTCTAAAAATTACCAGATTAATTTTCCCAAGAAGCTATTTCATTGAACTTAATTTTAGGTTCCAAAAACTCCCAAAAACACGTTACCATCATTTAGATACAATCGATTGAAGTCGGACAAATTTTCTGCTCAGAATCTGGGTTTATTATTTCATGTAATCTTTTAGGTTTTTCATATTCCAATGATCAATTCTTGATACAAAATAATTATAATTGACATTAAATTAGTCTTAGATTGATTCATATGTAATCTTAACATAACCAAAACAATTCAAATCACAACAAAGTCCATGTGTCGATTCATATTAGGGTTTTATTCTCATTATTTTATGTGGTTTCTTATTATGATTTCATGTGAATATAATTTGACAAACACATCAAAAGACAACAAGAATCAACGAGAATGATACGATTACCCTTGGAGACCAAACGAATAATCACGAACACGACAAGATCAAATCACACGCCTCTTCTCCTCCTCTTTTCTTGGGGTACGATCGAAAAAAAGAAACAAAATATGTGGGTCGATTAGTTTTGTTCAAGAATTTAAATGGATTAGTTTTTAGACATGTATGTTTACCTTAAGATGAGAACGAAATCAAGAACACCAAAACTCCTTCCTTGGATGATGCAACCGATCGAATGGTGAAGAACAAGAGAGAGTGGGTCGAATTTTTGTGTGAGAGAGATGTTAGGGTTTGAAAAAATGTTCGGTATTATGGAATTAGGAGAAGAAAACCGTATATTTGATTGTGTATAATTAGGGCAATAATCAATCACATTAATGGGCTCAATAAATCTTTTAACTATCATGAACTTGGACCACATTGTGGTCAAGGGGGGGGGGGGGGGCGGCACCTATAGCATTGTTTTTCTTTTCTTTTTTTTTTTGTACAAACTTTATATTATAAGGTTTTATTTGGTGCTTAATTATTTGGTAACTTAGGATATAACTTATATTAGATTAAGTACAAACAATGTTACTTATATGATTTTCATAAGTTCTCAAAATTTAAATTTGAGCGCATTTTTGTCATTTCGGATTGTTTTAATTTTTGGGGTTTTACAATTCTTCCCCTCTAAAAGAAAATTTTCATCCTCGAAAATTGAAGTACGAAGTCAAATAGAAATACGAAATCGAAAGCGGAATCAAAATGAATACGTACCAAGTCAAAAAGAGAAATGCGGATAATCGGATCGTATTGACTCTTCGGTTTCCCAAGTAGCCTCGCACTCAGGATGATTCTTCCAAAGAATCTTTACGAATGGAATGGTTTTAGTTCTCATGACTCTTTCCTGACGCTCCAAAACAGCCTCAGGTTTTTTTCACTATACGAAAGGTTTTTCCGAATCCGATCGAATGGGCAAAACACAACATGAAGCGAATGATAATCATACTCACGAAGAAGAGATACATGGAATACATCATATACGTGAGATAACTGGGAAGGTAACGCCAAGCGATGAGATACCTCGCCACTCTGATCAAAATCCTTGAAAAGCCCTAGACTTTCATAATTCACAACGAATTCGTTCCAAGGAATACGAAACAACAATGTAGCGGATAACGATTAAATCTCACACAGAGATATATGAAACATTCATGCTTGTAAGAAATACGAAGGTAGTACTAAAGAGTAAAACCTCATCAACTCAGTCCAGATTCTTAACGAAAAGGGAACTAGTGCAACGTTATAGAAGAACTCATCAATTTCAAACAGATACTGACCGAACTAAGGAACGTACCACCGGTCAATGAAGTACGTGACGAATCATCAAATGTATCAAGAGTGTCATAAGAGATAGATAGTATAATTGTACTGATGATCAATCGAGTACAACAAGAAATATCAACTTGTATTGAAACGCATAATGAGATGGGTAGCATATTTGTACCAACGATCAATAGAGTATAAATCAGAGTATCGAAACGCATCAGGACACCAAACAAAATAGGTCGAATAATTATACGGATAAAACACATCAAAGAGCTAACGTAGTCGTACAGACGATAAATTAAGCACATAACGGAGGATCGGAACGTATCGGAGTGCATAACGGAATAGATCGGATAATCGTATGGACAACAACAACAATTCAAAGGATTAACGCATCGTGAACCAGATCTTCTTCATACGCCCAAAACGTCTAACTCTCCACAACGGGGACATCGTATGAAACATACAAATTTCATAGTCCACCATTCAAGGTTTTCTTCCACAAGGATAACTAATCCACCAATCACAGTAATCAACTCCGGACCTTAAACCAGAAAATCTCCAACTTAATCAAATCCAAAAGGTGTTCTACATCTCCGTAGGCAAACTCAATCATGCCAATACACTTGTCAACTCTCCGTCCCATACATCTTCAATTCCTACATAGTTGCTCTGTCCGTCCATCCATCTGAAGGTGAGTAGTCGCCATAAAATCTCGAGCCGGTCTTGAAGGTCTTCTGCATTTCTCCTGGAAGTGTGAAACAAAACTTGATTTTTCTGACATGATCACTGCAGGTGCGCCAAGGAGCTTGAATAATCTTCTGTTGAAATAATCTCTGCCGATCTTCCAAGTGAGCCACCAAGTTGAACGATTCACTACAACCCACATCGTTTGTCCTTCCCAACGTGCGCGTAAATCCCGTTACAAAGTTGCTGACAATTTTAATCCCACTTCTTCATACCAACATCTAAAATGAGGAAAAACCACTCGCACGCTGATGCTAACTCCCAATCTGTTGACATGCTAGACACTTGCCATCAAAGCATTCACATCCGTTGTCATACCATCCCGTCATAATTTATGCTACAAGTCTCTACATAATAGTACAACTAATATGTATAGAGCGAAAAGAACGGGGTGCTTCGAGCATAACCGTTTCATTCAAATCTTCTACGTAGATCATAATTCCACCACCTCGCTCCTGAGTATACTAAATCGTCATACTATGACAATTGTCCAAGCATTCATGAAATACACGATTCATCAAGCTCACAAGAATAGTCGGAGCAGTAGCCAATACGATTGGCATCACAATGCTCATAGAGATTATAACGGATACAAATCAATGCTAGGAACATCTTGCTCCTTCACATGAAAATGGACATAATCAGATTACAAATCGATCATAGAGAAAACTTCACCCTGAAGTTGATTAGATAAGTCGTCGATAACGGTATCAGTCCTAATCACCATACTACTAAGATTCCAGAATTCCTAGAACAACCTCATACCACCCTCATTCTTCTTCATAACCAAACTGAAACACAACACAAAGACGCACACAGACGGATAAACCACTTCCTCGAAGTAGGTCCTTCAATACTCTTCATTCAACGTATGTCGTTCGTAAGGAATTTCGGAAATAGGCAAAACGTCGCTTACATATGAATGGTGTTCTGATTCCAATAACACACTGACCTCAGGCACTCCTCAAGACATTCTATGACTCCAATAAGTTCAAGGTATATGATGTAACTATTATCACGCTGGCCAGACGTCATAATACTTGCATCATATACACATGCCTTTATTGCAATCACAGTCTACCTCAAGTCGTGACAAAACACATTCTAATAAACGGATTAAAACAATTACATTCGAGAGGAAATCTTGGTAGTCCATCCAGGAATACATCGCGAAATTCAACATCGAAAACTCTCGAGCGAGTTACATCAATTGGAATATCTTCACGGACGCGAGGGATTAATATACGGAATTTCAAAGCAAAGGTGATCGTAATAGTATGCCAGGTCAGAAACCTGGGCACGGAGTTTAAGTTTCATAAGTCGTCAGAGGTGACAAAATCATAACTATTGTTAGCATTTCAATGCTCAGTCAACAATTACATAACCAGAATGAAAATGAATCGAACATTCCCAAAGAAATCAGATTAGCAGAATGAAATTGATCTTCCAACATCCTCAACCATACAGGATAATCTACACTCGTGATGGATAGTCAC
This sequence comes from Artemisia tridentata subsp. tridentata, assembly GCA_021014915.2. Taxonomy (NCBI): domain Eukaryota; kingdom Viridiplantae; phylum Streptophyta; class Magnoliopsida; order Asterales; family Asteraceae; genus Artemisia; species Artemisia tridentata. The sequence goes on along the minus strand of CP139506.1, from coordinate 106,187,185 downwards.
GAGATTCTCATAGAGATAGAATTAGGAATAGCAATTCAATAATGCAGAGGGGACTTAATGTGCTTAGTAAAAGCAAGAGACACCACAGGATATGTCGTTCTCGTATCAAATAAAACCACGCCACACTGTCGCATAAGTAAGGAATAACCGAAACGGTACTTGATGTGTCAGCAGCCTGGTCCCTGGTTAGAGCGAACACTCGACCCTCGGCAGATTGCTGTCCATCATTCTCATTCTTACGGTTGTTACCATTCACTTTCGGACACTCTTTCGTTCGACGTCCACTCACACTACAACTGAAGCTGGCATCTAACGCCTTATAACACGATCACCGAGATGAAACTTCTTACAGTCAACACATGGTGGAGATGGAACCTGGTCTCACAACTTCTTCTACTCAGACGAACCCGAACATAGGGATCAAAACGAACAATGAAGACAAAGCAAACGTCAGGATCAAAATACGAAGGAAGAGATCGCGTCAAACGAGAAGCCTAATGTCTACTCAATATCCTCACAGGTCATTCTAAGGGAGGGAAACAAATCTTTCTATATCCGTGGTTAATAATTACCAGAGTTCTCATAGGATTAGCAATGGATTATGCAGATTCAAGTAGTATCAGATGATACATTCTATATCCAGCATAAGTAATGAATTCACAGAATGTGTCAAACACATGACAGTTGAATGACCTTCGGGATGGTCGGAAGGTATCAAACTGTTTATTAAACAACTCGGAGATGGAGGTCAAAATCAGGAAATGAAACCTAAATGGTGTAAGGTATTCATGCAGTTCTCGAGGATTTCCAAACTTACTTGGTTACTAAGCTCAAGTTGCAAAACTTTCTAGCTTCTGAAACAAATGTTCTTACAAGGCATATCTAAAGGCATAGGCACGAATCAGAGTGATGCGGAAGCAATGCTACTTACATAGATGTCCTAGTCTACCCATTCTTCACCGGTTATAACTTATGTTCCAATGGGGAGATCCAAAAGCAATTTCTCAAAGGTTGTCTTATGAGCGCCTACAGTGGAAACTTAGTGGTCCAAACTTCACAGGTCAAGGGTAAATGTATTACAAGTCGCAGCCTGTCTCTCTGATACCATAATTGTAACACCCCAACCCGATAAGGGTAGAAGTATTACGTTATGGTGACATATCAAAGCAAACATAAGCATAAGACTTAAATAATACAAATGAATTTCAAGGTTACAAGGGAAAATCTGAAATTACAAGGTTACAAATGAGGATAATAACAAAATACTAAGTCTGAAATACAAATCTCTTCTAGTCATGTCTAAGTCCAGAATAGCTAGTAAGGTCCTCTAAGTCCAAAGTACTCTCCACTCATAACCCAGCTTCCAACTAAAACCTGCCGCAGGAAAAGAAATGCGGCTGAGCTTAAAAAGCCCAGTGAACAGATATATACATAGCATAACATAATGGTAAATAAGAATAAACGACATAGGAATAAGAGTACCAAACGAAAAGCATAATCATGAATGTCATACGAATCATAAAGATAACTGAGAGTCAAGAGTGCATGAGAACTGAATAGGAAATGAAACAAGAATGAAATGAAATGATGAAAAGGGTCATATAAGGATGTGCCATAAGAACTCCAAATCAAAATCCGTCAAATCATACACATATCATATCATATCATAAGTATACGAAGAGGGGAGACCTCTAAGTAATAATCAAAAGTGTGAGAAGGAGTGCAAGGAACACACCACCTGGTCACCAAATCATACACATACAAAAATCCTAGGATGCATCCATACGCTCCTTAACAAAAATATGTATGTCAGTACTAGACTGATCACACATATGGGGTTGGCCAATAATGCGCATACAAATCATATCATAAAGGGGAACGCCGTAGATCTATCACACCTCTACGGAAGTGTCATGCCTAGGGTGCCATCCTAAACATGGTCCTGGTACCTCCAGAACTAGATAAGCTCAGGCACGGATCTATCAAAGCATACATATTCCAAAATCTAATAAGCATGGCAAGAGAAACCGATAGTATCTCAAATAAGCATGGCAAACATAAGCATAGCATAGCAGAGACATTTAAACAAATGTCAGAATGGATCATATAGGAATGGCAATCATACAATGAAAGCCAAGAATCAAATAAGGGAATCATAGCAGTCATCGGATCATAAGAAAATATCCCTACTGAAAAGGGAAAGAATATCTGTACCTTAACGAAGCACACAAATCAAAGCAAATAATGAACGAAAGCAGGAGATCACTCCTTCTTCACCCGATCTACAAATAATCATAAGTTCTCTTATAAGTTTCATATAATCATAAGGTTCCATTTAGTTTTCTTTCCGTTTCAGGCAACTTTCCATTTTTAGTAACTTTCCAAAAATAGTAACTTTCCATATTTAGTAACTTTCCAAAAATAGCAACTTTTCATATTTAGAATATCATAACTTTAAGTATTCAAATGTGACAATGGTAATAGTTTAAGGTTTATAATTTTGATTATATAAGTTTAGGGTTTATTATGCAATTATAACAAGTTTAGGATTAATAGTGTCATTAAGATAATATTAGGGTGTAAAATGTAAATATTATCAAGTTACATGTTTTCATTAGTTAAGTCCCTTAGTTTTAGAAAAATGACAATTTAGACCCTTTAGTTTAGAAAATAAACACATTACACCTTTTAAAACCCTTTTACACTTTTTACAAATTTTACACATGAACTGGTCCTGTTTAGTCGAATTTATTAACCATATAAGAACTCAGAAATAAAATTCCCAAAAATTACCACAGATTCTATAACGTCTTAAGAATACTCATGAATTTTTCCATAATTTATTGACTAGCATAACTATGATCTAAAAATCGCTTAACCAACTCGTCCAGATTTCTGATCAGTTTTAACATACGAAAAGTTTGCATTTAGTAACCCCATTAAAATAATTCAGAAAAAATCTACAAAAATTCCAGTAATTACCCAACATATGAAATATTAATCCTACCAATTTTTATCCTCTAACTCAATACGGTTTGGAAATTAAAAATCAAAAACCTGGACTGATTTTCCAGACATACGAATTCAGTTTGACACTTAATTTTCTAAAAATCAAAAGGTTGCCTTCCCGGCCTCTAAAAATTACCAGAGTAATTTTCCCAGAAAGCTATTTCATTGAAATTAATTTTAGGTTCCAAAAACTCCCAAAAACACGTTACCATCATTTAGATACAATCGATTGAAGTCGGACAAATTTTCTGCTCAGAATCTGGGTTTATTATTTCATGTAATCTTTTAGGTTTTTCATATTCCAATGATCAATTCTTGATACAAAATAATTATAATTGACATTAACTTAGTCTTAGATTGATTCATATGTAATCTTAACATAACCAAAACAATTCAAATCACAACAAAATCCATGTGTCGATTCATATTAGGGTTTTATTCTCATTATTTTATGTGGTTTCTTATTATGATTTCATGTGAATATAATTTGACAAACACATCAAAAGACAACAAGAATCAACGAGAATGATACGATTACCCTTGGAGACCAAACGAATAATCACGAACACGACAAGATCAAATCACACGCCTCTTCTCCTCCTCTTTTCTTGGGGTACGATCGACAAAAAGAAACAAAATATGTGGGTCGATTAGTTTTGTTCAAGAATTTAAATGGATTAGTTTTTAGACATGTATGATTACCTTAGGATGAGAACGAAATCAAGAACACCAAAACTCCTTCCTTGGATGATGCAACCGATCGAATGGTGAAGAACAAGAGAGAGTGGGTCGAATTTTTGTGTGAGAGAGATGTTAGGGTTTGAAAAAATGTTCGGTATTATGGAATTAGGAGAAGAAAACCGTATATTTGATTGTGTATAATTCGGGCAATAATCAATCACATTAATGGGCTCAATAAATCTTTTAACTATCATGAACTTGGACCACATTGTGGTCAAGGGGGGGCGGCACCTATAGCATTGTTTTTCTTTTTCTTTTTTTTTTTTTTTTTTTTTTTTTTTTTTTTTTTTTTTTGTACAAACTTTATAATTTGGTAACTTAGGATATAACTTATATTAGTTTAAGTACAAACAATGTTACTTATATGATTTTTGTCATTTCGGATTGTACAAATAGGCTAGAGAGGTATACGAACGGTTCCCAATACTTTAGGCGGGAAGAGGGACCATCGAGAGGCGCCAAAAGTAAACAGATGGATAATATTGATCGGATTTGGTTTGTGTTTGGTTTGGATTTGACTAGTGTAGTTGATCTAGAAGTGTGTTTGGTGTTGGATTGACTAATTGACTTTGTCAATAGGGTAATTGACATTTTCTATATTAATGATGTTTAATGTAATTTGTGTGCTAACTTTAATGACTAATTGACTTTTTCATTAGGGTAATTGATATTTTCTACATGTTTAATGTAAATACATGCTTTAATATCTATAGCAGTCTGAATGTGTTTGTGTGTGAGATGTGTTTGAGAAGTATGGGTATATTTAGGCCACTTCCAACAATAACTCAGCCTTAACAAATTAAAATTAAAATTAAAATTCAAATTCAAATTCAAACGTAAGATAAAGTACAACATATTAACGCTGCGTTAACGCAGGTTAGCCCCAACAATTAAAATTCAAAGTCACGTTAATAAAACGTGTGCATTTGTACCATATAAATACCAATGCTTCTGAAGCACAAGTAACACAGAAACACATTCCAAACTTCTCAAATACTCAAGATCCAAGCATCTCAAATTCAAGATGTCTTCCAGAAAAGATTTCGGGCAACAATTTCCAAGCCCACCTCGCCAAAAGGATTTTGGCCAACAATTTCCAAGCCCACATCGCCAAAAGGATTTTGGCCAACAGCTTCCAAGCCCACCTAGCGAAAATGAAAAATTCCATACTCCACCCGAGCATATCTTTCCGGTTTTCCAACCGGAAAATTTTCCGGTGAATAATCAACCTGAAAATGAACCGGTGCAAAATCCACCGGTTCCCAACCAAGACCCAAATCTGTTTGGGTTAACAGAGGAACAACTTAGGCAAGAGTAAGCAGATATGCAAGTCCTCCTAGAAATGGAAGCACTTGAAAGAGAAGAGAAAGCTGATCGTTTGGAGCGGCAAGCTAGGGAGGATGAAGAACATAGGCAAAGGTGGGAGTCTGGTTTTTTCACACCTTCCGAATCCTCTGAAGATGGTTACCCAGATTCAGATGATAGTTTTTATTAATCATTCGTTGTTTATGTTAATCGTATGTTGTTTATGTTAATCAATCGTTGTTTATGTTAACGTAGTTTTTATTTGACATTTAATGTATTTCTATTTCATGTTTAATGTATTTCTATTTCATGTTTAATGTATTTGTATTTGATACTTTAGAAAAAGTTAAATTTTTTATGAAATGTCTGATTTTGGCCCTTTAACGCAACGCTGCGTTATGCGTTGTAAAGGGTCTTATAGGATAGAAATCCACACGTTTTTTAAGATGAGTTTGAATTTGAAATGGATATAAATATATCCCGCCCAAGCTAGATTCTTTTATTTTCAATTTATAAATTGAATTGAATTTGAATTGAATTGATAAATTTTAAATATATCCCGCCCTTTGTTTAATTTGAATTTTAAATTTTAAATTTTAAATATCCCGCTCGTTATTAATATGTTGTACTGTTACTTTACGTTTGAATTTGAATAATACTCGTACGGATACTTTTACTTTCAATCTGATTTTTAAAATAGCCTCCAACGGCTAGTTTTAACGGCTTTCCACTATCAAAGCCACTTTCACAACACTTCGTTTTCTCACACAACTTTTTATAAAACTCTCTCGCAAGTATCACTAATTTTAACACAAACACTGTGGCTAACAAATTAACTAGCAGAGGTGCAAAAGGCTATCCTCACCCGATTACGCAATGAACAAGAAAAAGAACTCAAATTGATTAACAATTTGCTAGGTGAGATAACTCATATTATGCTACAGATGCATAATCGTGCTAATCCAGAGGTCGAAAGGTTGCGTGAGTTGCCTCAAGACCATCCAGCTATCAGGGTCGGTCTAGAAATTAAACTCTTTTAGAAATGATGAAACAGGGTCGAAAGGTTGCGTGAGTTATTGTTGGGTGTGTTGATCATGTACAAACATATCATCTCGGCTCATTCGTTAAACATCTCGTATACAACCATATCATCTCGGCTCATTCGTTAAACATCTCGTGTATAACCATATCATCTCGGCTCATTCGTTAAACATCTCGTATACAACCATATTATCTCGGCTCATTCGTTAAACATCTCGTATACAATCATATCATCTCGGCTCATTCGTTAAACATATCGTATACAACCATATCATCTCGGCTCATTCGTTAAACATCTCGTGTATAACCATATCATCTCGAATCATTCGTTAAACATCTCGTATACAACCATATTATCTCGGCTCATTCGTTAAACATCTCGTATACAACCATATCATCTCGGCTCATTCGTTAAACATCTCGTATACAACCATATCATCTCGTCTCATTCGTTAAACATCTCGTGTATAACCATATCATCTCGGCTCATTCGTTAAACATCTTGTGTATAACTAAAGCTTAGTTAATTAAGGGTGAGTGTGTTAAAGCTGACGTGGCAGTGTGTTAAAGTTTAAAGCTGAGTTATTGTTGGGAGTGGTTAGAGTATTTTCTTTTGTTTTGTCGGTGGATTTTAGCGTGACTTAATCTTAATACCGCCAATTTTGTCCATATAATATTCAACTACGGATAACTGATACCCGCGGGGAAACCCGAAAAACCGATGGATAATATTAATCGGGTATCCGGTGGGATATGGGGCGGGTACGGGTATATTATAAACGGGTTCGGTTACGGGTACACTAAAACCCGCCCCGAACCCGAACCGTTGCCATCCCTATTTACCGGCTATAGCCGGATTTCGCCGCCACGTCATCACCAATAGCTTTTTTTTTTTTTTTACAAATCTTGACACGTCAGCTATAGTTAAACCAAACCACAAATTCAATATTCAACCTGCAATTAATCCCTTTACCCGGTCATTTGTAAACACACACAAAAATCAATAAACCCTAATCAACACACACATTCTTCTGGCAAACACAAGCACGCAAACAATGAATCCAAATAACAAAAAGGTAATTAGTAATTTGTGTTTTGTAAATGTAATTAGTAAGGGTACAATAACTGGTAATTATGTAAGTATTTTGGTTTGTTAAATGGGTAGTAGTTTGTACTGTTGATGTGATGGTTGCACAGTATGATACATTTGCGATTATTAAGATAGTACTCTATAAAATTTGGAGCCAAAATTTTGATTTATTCAAGTTTATGCTTTAATTAACAGGTTCAAAGGCAAAATTTTCAAATAATTCAATTGTTAATTTCAAATTACAACTTGGAGGCAAATTTTTGGATCGAAATTTTTTGAATCACAACGATTCATATTCTTGGTGTATAGCCTCTTTTCTCTCCTTAAAAAAAAGACTGCAAAGAAAAAACAAAAATCAAATCTTCTATCACCATTACTCTCCAAGCTAAGCCATAATCATTTTCTTTTACCCTTTGTTGCTCAAGAGTCATGGAAACTGAACCCATTGTTGATAACCATACTTTGCTTCCTCCTGATCATATTATACATGATGATAACGCCTTAGAATATGAATCCGAAAAGTATTCTGATGAAGAAGATATAGATGAGCCTGTAACCAACCAAGCACCTGAGATACTAGCTAAGAGGGGCTTAACCAGGCTAGTAAAGTTTCGCGTGAAGCATGACAAACCTGGTGCAATAAAGCTCAAGGTAACCTTCGATGCATTCGGTAGGGTAACAGGGGAAAACAGAGCAGTGTTTGTGAGTTTTTTTAGGAGATGTGGCTCGTGAGCAGATAGGTGTGAAGATTCTACACTGGAAGAAGGTGAATAAAGAATCAAGAGATAAACTATGGGATGAAATCTTGGTACATATATACTATTTTGTAACCCAGTACTACATAAGTTTATGTATGCAGTTACATTATGTGCAACTAATTAACAACATTGTGTTAATCTTTTCAGAAATTTTTTGTTGTTGACGTGAAATACAGAAAATTGATAATGATTCGTCTTGGTAAAATGCTAAGGAATTACAGAAGGAAGCTCAAATTCAACTACATTTTGCCCAACCTAAATACACCTTCCAAACTGAATGAAGTCCCGGACTTGTATAATACAATAATGAAATCAGAAGACTGGGTCGAGTATGTTAAATACACGACCACCGAAGCATACAAGGTTTTAATTAGTCATCTTTAATTAAGTGTATATGTCATTTTATTAATTTCAGTTTGCAGCATTACCGCATCTATAAACGCCTTATGATTTTGTGTTTTTAGGAGAAATCTGAGAAAGGTAAAATGGCGCGTTCCCAAAATATTTATCAGCATAAAATGGGACGAGGTGGATATGCTTATGTCAAAGAGAAAATGGTAAGATTACACAATGTTTGTTTTACCAATTAAGAGACGATCAGTATGAGAAATGAATCTGTTTACATTGCCCAATTTGCACATTTGCATTAATACCCTCATATTTTCGATTATCTTGGTTTAACTGTACATGTGTAAGCATCCTCATATTTTCGTTTATCTTGGTTAAACTGATGAGTGACTGTATTTCTTAATTTATATTGCAGGTGACTCCAATGGCCATTGACAATATTGCAGGTGACTCCAATGGCACTCAGACAAGTGGTGTTGTAAGTCCTAAAGATGCGGGAATTGAGGAGAAATCCAATGGCCTTGAAACTTCTAAAAAGGTAACGGAAACAATGGTAAGTATAGTAATAAAAGATCGCCCTTTGATTTTTGAATTTTACATACATGATCGACTAATGTACCATGTTTTATATATACGTATAGGAACCTGCTGCTAAAACTGTCAGGCCTAAGCATAACCTTAAGTCACGACGAAACGGGTCTCCAGATTCCCAATCGCTACAAAATGTGTCGTCTCCAACACAACCACTGCCAACAGTATGTATTTCAACATGTTTCTTGTTACTCTTTTGTTTAAATAATGTAACGTGCTTTATATATACATATAGGAACTTGCTAAAACTGTCGGACCCAATAAGCCAAAGCAAAAGAGGCGACGAAACGGGTCTCCAGATTCCCAATCGCAACAAGATGTGTCTCTAACACAAGCACTACCAACAGTATGTATTTCAACATGTTTCTTGTTATTCTTTTGTTTAAATAATTTCTGATATATACATAAAAATTCTTTTTTTGTAGACACTTAAGTGCAAACTGTGGATTATAAAGCAAACAAATATTGTTGCTTTGGGTACCGTATACCAGTCTCATGGAAAGCAAGTGTTGCATAACTGACCACTCCCAAGTGATTGCTACAAAGTGTCGATTGATGAATCGTTAGTTGATGCAGCATGCGTACCGGACGTAGCAAATAATGGGTTAAAAATAGTTAAGAATGTTGAAGGTAGTTTCGTTGCATGGCCAAAGGATCAAGTTATTTTTGAAGAGGTGGTACGTACATGTGTTTTTTCAACCTACATATATATAATTATTCATATGTAATTCAATGTTTGATAGAAGCGTCTTTTGTTTACTACAGGTTACACCAACAAACCATGTGACTAAATGTGTACCACAGGCACCATCGAAGAAACAATATATATCTGCTAACGACTTAAGGCAAACTGCTAAGGGGGTGAAGGTTCAAAAGTCTTTAGATATTTGATTAATTAAGTACGACATTACAATTGTATATTCTGTCCACTTATATACATTCGAGTTTAATTCAATTTGAAATTTCTTGTGGTTTTTAATATTGTTTTATATATAATATATATACTCATTCCAGCAGCACTAGCATAGTACTAGCAGCAGTAACTCTGCTTCAGCAGGACTACCTTAGTACTAGCAGTAGCAACTCTGCTCCAACATTATTGGTCACTCTTTGTTTAATTCGATGTGTGACTAAATAGTACCAAAGGCCACACAAACTAAAAATTCATGTGACCATTGGATGAACAATAGTCACGCAAAATACACATTTCTTCACTTTAAACAGCATATGGTCACACTTATTAACACCTTTGGCCACTTTATGCTTAATTGTATGTGACTAAATACCCAAAACAAGCATGCTTTGTGTGACTAAATATTATAAAAGGCCACACAAACATAAAATTCAAGTGGCCATTGGATGATCAATAGTCACACAAAATACAAATTTCTTCACTTTAAACAGCATATGGTCACACTTATCAACACTTTTGGCCACTTTATGCTTAATTGTATGTGACTAAATAACCAAAACAAACATGCTTTGTGTGACTAAATATTACAAAAGGCCACACAAACATAAAATTCATGTGGCCATTGGATGATCAATAGTCACACAAAATACACATTTCTTTACTTAATACAACATATGGTCACACTTATTAACACTTTTGGCCACTTTATGCTTAATTGTATGTGACTAAATACCCAAAACAAACATGCTTTGTGTGACTAAATATTACAAAAGGCCACACAAACTAAGAATTCATGTGACCATTGGATGATCAATAGTCACACAAAATACACATTTCTTCACTTAAAACAGCAAATGGTCACACTTATTAACACTTTTGGCCACTTTATGCTTAATTGTATGTGACTAAATACCCAAAACAAACATGCTTTGTGTGACTAAATATTACCAAAGGCCACACAAACTAAGAATTCATGTGACCATTGGATGATCAATAGTCACACAAAATACACATTTCTTCACTTTAAACAGCATATGGTCACACTTATTAACACTTTTGGCCACTGTTTTTTAAATTGTATGTGACTAACTAAAAAAAAACAACACACGCTGTGTGACCAAATCATCACAAACGTCACATTTATTATATTTTCATGTGGCCATAGGATGGGAAATAGTCACACATACTGATGAATCCAACAAAACTTGTGCCTAATTAGTCACACATATTCGGGTTTTGGTCACTCTTTTTCAATGAAAACGGCCACAAACTAAACAATGTGACCATATGATACCTACGGTGGCGCGACTTTTCGTCACACACACCCAAAAAAATGTGTGTGACTATATGCATATAGTCACGCATTTTGGGTGTGACGAAAGCCACATTCTGTACCAGTGAATTCAGCCTCAATTACATTTTCCAATGAACCTGGAATCATGAAGGGCACCAGACATTTCCCGATTAGATATCACTATGTTAGAAAACAAGTGGAGATAGGCGAAATCGAGTTACTCAAAGTTCACACAGATAACAACCTAGCTGATCTGTTAACGAAGGCTTTACCTGGTGGAAAGCTTAATCAACTTGCTGAAGGCATAGGACTTCGTTTAGCTATTAGTTTCATGCCCATCTGTGATTATGTGTTTGGAATATGGGATGTTTTGAACAATTATTATTTTAATGGAATAAAATACTTGTTATGTTTGATTATCATTTTCTTAATAATATATCCTGTATTTGCATGTTTAATCCTTGAATAATTTGATTATTCTAAATTATCCGTTGTCGATTAATGATATGGGAATATCATTAAATTAAGACAAATCTGAGTATTGGTAGAATATACTTGAAAGTATATTGATGCGTTGTCATACCAATTTTACATGATATTCAATGAATTGAATATAGGACTTATCCCAACTTCATGAGTTTACTTTATGGATCTTGTCATTAAGTAAATCATGTTATATAGTTATCCTCAGACTTGAGATACCAGATAACTGTCATGGATGTAGTGCATTTATGTGAAGCAATTTACCGCTATACGTAACTGGTAGCTATAAGGATTGTTTTCAGGAGTGTTGCAAAGTTCATGGGTTATGATCGTAGTCAAGAGAGAATTTGTTCTTTCAAATTTGTTTGGAGTTTAATACTGCTGGGCCCCTCGTAGGGTTGGCAAGATGTATGTGTGGCCACACCCAAGATCTCCCCTGAATATGTTCAGAAGCTCAATCAGAAACAACGAGAAACAAAATGATTAATAAAGAATGACTGAGATCCATATCTTTATTAATGTCGTATTAGAAACAAAAAGATAAGTATGATGATGAATCATCGAATGGTTTTTCCAGGAGACCACCACCCGAGTTGTACTAGGGGAATTGGCGTATTGCTAGACGCTAACCAATGTCATTACACTTTTAATAGATGTCCAAGTGGGAGCTGTTAAAGTTTGCGGAAAAATATTAAATCGTGTATGACTAGAATCGAACTCGGGACCATGGGATTGCACACATTACGTATGAATGATTAATGAAGAATAATTGATATATATATATATATATATATATATATAAACGTTATGTATTTAATTATTTGAACACGAAATAACGACTAACAGACGTTAAGTAATTAACGGAATTGACTAACGACCGTTAGTGAATAAAGGAAGGACCGTAGGTGAAATTAGAGGATCAAGAATGATCTAGAACCCCTTAGGAAGGGTGGGTCGATCGGCCTAAGGGTTGCCAAACCCTATTCGAATCAAACTTTTCCTCCAAGATTGTTTCCCTATAAATACAAGGCTTAGGGGTTATTGGTTTTACTTTTGTGCACTCTTGCTATAACCCTAAGTCTTGGTTTTCCTCTCTTCTTCTTATTTCCGATCGAACACAAACCTTTAGGTTTTTGGTCGATCAAAGTTTTATTAAACAAACTTGTTTTGGTTTAATCTTGTGTTCTTTTACTAGCATCAAACATTAATCGGTTATAGTACGTGTGTACAAAACCTTGGTTATTAACTCACTATAGTTAATAACTCTTGGATTGAGAAACAAAAAAGTAAGGGGTTTCTCGCTAATCCACTTGATTAATTAAAGAAGAAAAGTTGAAGTATTGATCCTTGTTCTTGCTAGGATCAAAGGTACGTGTCTTTAATTTTCGGTTAATCTCTTATATGTTAAATATGATTCTTTGCTTCCGCTATGTGCTTTGATGATGTAGGAATTATTTATATAATTGTTATGGTATTTAAATTCTAACAGCGTTGTGTAAGGATGGGTTTGTGAGAGAAGGGGAGATGTTTGTTACGCGTGTTGTGAAAGAGGGGTTTGGTGTGGATGTTTATGTTGCGAGTTCGTTGGTTTTGGGTTAAGGATTGGTAGGGTGAATGAGGCGTGGCGGGTGTTTGATGTAATGTGTGAGAGAGATGAGTGTGGTGTGAATGAGGTGAATTTTACGGTTTTGATACACGGGTTGTGTGAGAAGGGTATGGTGAGTGAGGCGTTTGGATTGAAGGAAGAGATGGGAGTGTATGGGTGTAGGGCGACTACGAGGACTTATAGTGTTTTGACTAAAGCGGTTTGTGATATGGGGTTGATTGATAAGGGGTTGTGTTTGGCTGATGAGATGGTGAAAAAGGGGTGTGAGCCGAATGTGCATACTTTTACGATATTGATTGATGGGTTGTGTAAAGAAGGTAAGATTGATGAGGCGAATGGGATGTTTAGGCGAATGGTGAAAGATGGGTTGACTCCTGGTACGGTTACGTTTAATGCTTTGATTAACGGTTATTGTAAAGAAGGGAGAGTTGTTTCTGCTTTTGAGCTGCTTGCAATGATGGAGAAAAGAAACAGCAGGCCGAATATATGGACATATAATGAACTTATGGAAGGTTTGTGTAGAATTGGTAAGCCTTATAAAGCGATGACATTGTTGAGAAAGATAATTGACAATGGGTTGCGGCCCGAGAGACTAACTTATAACATTTTGGTTGATGGGTTTTGTAAAGAAGGTCATCTCGATATGGCTTTTAGGATACTAAAGTCAATGGACACGCTTAGCCTTGAATCTGATGGATTTGCTTATACAATGCTCTTATTGACGGGTATTGTAAAAATGGTAAATTGGAAAATGCGGTTATTCTTCTTGATAAAATGGTCCAATCAAATAATCTTACTTTGACTGGTCCTCATATATTTAACTCAGTGATCGATGCTTTCATTAAAAATAAGAAATCGGGTCAAGAAAATGCAATGTTAGGGAAGATGTTGAAGCATGGCATAAGGCCTTCTGTGGTGACCTACACAATTTAGTTGATGGGTTTTGCCAAACAGGTAATATTAAACGCTCTTTAGAAGTGTTTGAATTGATGAAGCACTGCAAGTGTCCTCCCAATGTTTACACATTCACGGTTTTGATTGATGGGTTCTGTCAGAATGGTAGATTGGAAGAAGCCATGAAGCTTCTTCAAACCATGTACAATACGGGTGTAACTCCAAACGTAATTACATATACTATATTAATAAGAGCTTATATTACATCTGGTGATTTGGAGTGTGCGTTTGAAATCTTGAATGATATGGTAAATAACAAGTGCCAACTAAACTCTGAAACACTTTATGCGTTGCTTGAAGGTTTAATTCTCTCTAAAAGTATTACCAGTGGTTCATTGACTGTGTTTAAAGAGACGGGAGCTACCCATTTTGTTGAATTCCTACAGAAATCCAAGAAACATGGTGTTCGGGATTCAGATATTTATAGTTTTTGGATTACGGGGCTGTATAAAGTGGGACGGATACTTGAAGGTGATGAATTGGTTCAAGAAATGGTGAAGAATGGCTACTTTCCCGAAGTCTCTGTGTGTTCTCAGATTGTGGAACATTTTTGTAGTGTGGGGAGGTACGGTGATTGTGTAAAGTGGATGAAACTGATGTTTGATCATGGAATTATGCCATCTTTTGCATCATATTGTTCTATAGTTCTTGGTCTTCGAAAGGAAGGAAAGGTTCATGAAGTGCAAGATTTGTTGGTTGATCTTTTTGGCAAAGCTGGTGTTGAGGATATAGACGGAGTGATAACATACGTGGAATCCATGATGAGTTCTGATGAACAGGATGAGTGCCTTGAGCTTCTAAAAGTTGTTGAAGATTTGAACCAGCAAGAGAGACCAATAATCTAGCTAGATTCAGGTATGTAGGCTACCTGTTCATATGTATAGTGTGAATAGACATTGCAATTCTACATTCAGATATGGGTGTTTGGCATAGGGTTTTGGAAGCGATACTCTAGCTATTGCATTTTTAGTCGCAGACCATCAATTTCTAGTGTTTGGGATTGAAATTGATTCTTTTTATCTTATTGCTTTCGATTATCACTTTAGAAGTAGTTGCAACAAACTGGTTCAATTTACATGTTTTAGCCATTTAATGCAACATACTTATCATTTATTATCAAATTATGCAATTTTGTTGTGTTAAAATGCCTTGCAAACTTTCAAGGGTTGTTTCTGTCATTTCATAAACATGTTTTTTATCTAACCTTTTATGTTTGTTCCATGTTTGTATGTTTTTATTGTGCAGGGGCTGTTGGTGCCTTCCTTCCAAAGTTGGTGGCTTTATAAGCCTCTCTCCAGCCCAGAGCTCAACGGCTCTCTCTTTTCTTTTCTGGTGGAATACTTTCACTTGTCTTTTAGAGCTCATGTTTCTCTTTTGTCTTGTAATCATTTGGCTGATCTTATAGATCCAGTCTTGTTGTTGTATTTAATCTGATTGGTCAGTATTGGTGTTCAATCTGACCTTCTAATATTGGTGTTGTAAGCTGACCTTCTTTTATTGAATCAAGGGGTGGTTGGTTGGATTCATACTCAAGTGTTGTTAACCATTTTTACATGGTATCAGAGCTACGGCTCTATCGATTTGGTGATTTCAAGATCTAGGGTTTCTATCAGTTTTGGGGGTTTCTGAAATTGGTGATTACTCTGGGTATATCTTTGTTAATTCAACATTATTGTTGGGTTAATTGCAGTTTGGGTTAAAGATCAGGAAAATTAGGGCTTGGTTCTTGAAACCCTAATTTTTTCTGATTTGGGCGTTTGTGGTTCGAGTGATCTCAGGCGTGTTTTGGGACCTAATTACCTTTTAATACCTCTTGATTAAGAGTATTGTGGAGGCTTTTCCGCGATCTTCTTCTCAAAAGCTCTGTAAGCTACTTTCTTCCTTTAAGATTAACAAGTCTTTAGTTAATTGGGTGCAAACGGGTTCGGTTAACACCTTGACCCTCCATCTTGAATGGTGTGGAAACCTGCTCTGGCCAACCCCAGTCCAATTGACTGAGTCTTTGTTACATCTTGGGTGTGAGTTTTTTTTCCTCTGCCTAGCTTGTATTTGCTTGCTGTATGCTGCTTATCTGTTTGGTTATTGCTTTCTGCTTGTTTGATTATCTGTTTCTGGTTGTTCTTCTGCTCTGTGTGCTTTCAGTATGTCTGCTAGTGGTAGGCCTGAGGATCTTATTAGTAATCTTGACTTGGGTAATCCCTTGCATCTTCATTCTAATGATATCAGTACTAGCTCTATTGTTTCTGTTAAACTGACTGGCACTGAGAACTATAGGGTCTGGTCCACTGCTATGAAATTGGCCATTAACACTAGGAATAAAACTGGCTTTATTAATGGTACATGCATCAAGTCCTCTTATGCTTCTAGTGATGTTTTGTCTAATCAGTGGGACAGATGCAACTCTATTGTTTTGTCTTGGATTTTGAATTCTGTGTTTGAAGATTTATATCTTGGTCAAATCTTCTCTGAAAATGCTGCTGAAGTGTGGGCTGAACTTAAAGAAACTTATGATAAACTTGATGGTTCTGTGATTCTGAGTCTTATGCAAAAAATTAATAACTTCAAACAAGGAGAACTATCTGTGTCTGAATATTATCATAAGCTCAACTCCTTATGGAGAGAATTTGACATTATGACCAAATTGCCTAAGTGTTCCTGTACTGCTAGAGAAGAAGTTCTATAACATAATCAACTTATGAAACTTATGCAATTTCTCATGGGTCTTAATGAAATCTATCAGCCTATCAGTAGTAGCATTCTCTCCAGAGAATCTCTCCCTGATGTTAAAGATGCTTTTGTCATTGTTTCCAGAGAAGAGTCTCACAGAGGCATTGCCTCTTCTTCTACTGGTTCTAATTCTAAAATCAAGTTGTTGGCTTTGTTTCTAAAACAAATTGGTCTAATAATGGGAATAAGAGATTTGAGCATAAAAAAGGTTCTGGTGCTGACAATAAGAAGTTTGTGAATACTGGGAATCATAATAATAGCAATTACAGGGGTCCTAATCCTAACTTGCTTTGCAATAACTGTGGTAAAATTGGTCACACTGCTGACAGATGCTTTGAAATTGTTGGGTATCCCCCTGGTTACATCAAGAATCCTGGTCCTAAACAAACCAATCACAAACCTTCTTATAATGCTAATTCTGGTACCTCATCTGTGGAAAATGGACCTTCAATGACCTTTACCAATGACCAGATGATGAAATTAATGAGTCTTATCAATGATATGCCTGCTAGCAGTATGCAGGCCAACATGGCAGGTATATCCAGTTTTATGAACAATAATGTTTTCTTTAATATAAACTTTCACAAGTTTTATAACAACAATACTGCCCTGTGTAAGGTGAGTATTGGGTGGATTATTGATTCAGGAGCAAACCAACACATGACTGTTAATACTCTAAATATGTTTGGCATTATTGATATTTCTGATTTAAATCTTACTGTGGGTCATCCCAATGGTACTCTTGCAAAAATCAAATATATTGGTAATCTAAAACTTTCTGATAAGGTCATCTTGTATGATGTGTTGGTTGTCCCTGAATATTGTGTTAGTCTGTTATCTGTGCACAAACTTATCAAGGATAGCAGAATGTTTGTTGGTTTTGATGAATCTAAATGTTACATTCAGGATTTGACTCAAAACAAAATCATGGGGACTGGTAGTGAAAATGGTGGCCTATATTTGTTTGATTCTCCCTCTCCTCTTAATACCAAAAATCAAACTATAGGTAATGTTTCTGTGTTCTGTTATGCCTCTAAATCCTTATGGCACAACAGACTTGGTCATCCCTCTGACCAAGCTGTGAGTTTGCTTCAACCTGATCTTAAATTCACCAAGGATTCTCATGTGTCTCCTTGTGACATCTGTCACAAGGCCAAACAGACAAGAGAACCCTTCCCCTTGAGTGATCATAAGACCTCTGCCATTGGTGACCTTGTGCATATAGACCTTTGGGGGCCTTACAAGGTCACTAGCAGAGAAGGATTTAGATATTTTTTGACCATTGTGGATGACTATACCAGGGCTGTTTGGATTTATCTTGTCAAAACTAAAGATGAAGTCTATAACTTGTTTGTTAATTATGTCAATCTGATTCACAATCAATTTAAGTGTGGAATTAAAACTGTGAGATCTGATAATGGCACTGAATTTATAAATAACAAAATGAGTAATTTGTTTAGCAGCCTGGGTATTGTTCATCAAACCTCTTGTGCTTATACTCCTCAGCAAAATGGTATTGCTGAGAGAAAGCACAGACATCTGTTAAATGTTGCTAGAAGTTTGTTGTTTCAAAGTGGTATTCCTTTAAGTATGTGGCCTGAATGCATCTTAACTGCTGCCTATTTGATTAACAGGTTGCCATCTTCTGTTCTGAGTGGGAAATCTCCTTTTGAGCTTGTGTATGGTCAAAAACCAAATCTGTCTCATCTGAGAAGTTTTGGTTGTCTATGTTTCTCCTCTATTCTCAACAATTCTGATAAGTTTTCTGCTAGATCTGAAAAATGTGTTATGATTGGTTTTTCTACTACAAAAAAGGCTTACAAAGTTTATAGCATTGACTCTAAAATCATTTTCTATTCCAGAGATGTTCAATTCTATGAAACTGTTTTTCCATTCAAAATGAATTCCAAGTTGCAAACTGATCAGATCTCAGATCCTACATTGAATGATCAATTTTTTTTTAATGAGAAACACTTAAATCATATTCCCAATGATGAAAGGAGAGGTAATATTACCACACCCAATGATGATGGTGGTGCCCCTTCATGCCCTAGAAGTATACATACTTCTACTGATGGTGAGATTGATGGCACTGCAACATCCATGGGTGATAACACTCTGTCTGAGGGAAATGTCCCTTCCAGTCCTGACACAACTCAAGTCAATCGCACTCAGAACCTAAGTCCTGTGCAGCCTGCTCTTAGGAGGTCTAGTAGAAACACTAAGGCTCCTGCTAAGTTTAATGACTATGTTGTTAATAGTAGTGTTAAATATGGGCTTGAAAAATATGTTTGTTACACCAATCTTAGCCCTGTTAATTACTGCTTCTCCACTACTTTAAACAAGTATGTTGAACCCTCTTCCTATGATGAGGCTGCTAAGAACAATAATTGGGTTCAGGCCATGAATGATGAGATTACTGCCTTTAAAAGGAACAATACTTGGACTGAATGTGATCTTCCAAAAGGAAGAAAACCTGTTGGCAGTAAATGGTTGTGGAAAATTAAATATAAGTCCACTGGAGAGATTGATAAATACAAAGCCAGGCTTGTTGCCAAGGGCTTCAGCCAGAGGGAGGGATTTGACTATATGGAAATTTTCAGTCCTGTTGTTAAAATGTCCATTGTTAGATGCATGATCAATGTTGTTATATGTAATAATTGGAGTCTGTTTCAACTTCATGTCAACAATGCTTTTCTATATGGTGAGTTAACTGAGGATGTGTATATGACTCTGCCCCCTGGGTTTGATAATCATAAATCTAAGGTTGTGAAGCTTAATAAGTCCCTGTATGGCCTTAAACAGGCTCCCAGGCAATGGAATGCTAAACTTACTTCCACTCTGAATGAACATGGTTTTGTGCAGTCTAAATATGATTATTCTTTGTTCACTAAGAAATCTGGGAATGTGTTTTTGGCCTTACTTGTGTATGTTGATGACATTGTCATAACTGGCAATGACATTATTGAAATTGAGAAGTTCAAAGTTTTTCTGAAAACTAAATTCCAAATCAAAGACTTAGGAAAGTTAAAATACTTTCTTGGGATTGAAGTTTTGGAAAATGAAAATGGTGTTTGTCTCAGTCAAAGGAAATATTGCTTAGAACTCTTGCATGAGTATGGTCTGCTTGCTGCCAAACCTGTTGACACACCTTTGCCTGAAAACACCACCCTTAATCACATTGAACCTGTTGATGACAAAGCTTTGAAAAATATTGGGAACTATCAAAAACTGGTTGGTAAGTTGATTTACTTGACTCATACCAGACCAGACATTTCTTATGTTGTTCATTGTTTAAGCCAATACATGCATGCTCCTCTTGAGTCTCATTTAGATGCTGCTTTAAGGGTTTTAAGGTACTTGAAAGGCTCACCTGGTAATGGTGTGCAAATTAACAAAACTGGAAATCTTAAGCTTAAGGCTTATGCTGATTCTGACTGGGCTAGATGCCCTGTTACCAGGAAGTCTGTATCTGGCTATTGTGTCTTTTTGGGTGACTCTTTGGTCACTTGGAAAAGCAAGAAACAAACCACTTTGTCTAGATCCTCTGCTGAGGCTGAATACAGAAGCATGGCCTCTTGTACCTGTGAGGTCATTTGGTTAAATAATCTGCTTGGTGATATGGGTGTTAAGACCTCTTTACCTGTGGTGTTGTACTGTGACAACAGTTCAGCTATTCAAATTGCTGGAAACCCTGTCTTTCATGAAAAAACCAAGCACTTTGAAATTGATGTTCACCTTGTTAGAGAAAAGGTGGCTGCTGGTGTTATCAAAACTGAGAAGATTCATACTTCTCAGCAGATTGCTGATATCTTAACAAAGGCTCTTGGCAGCAAAAGCCATTTGCACTTGTGTGATCAACTGAGTATGCTGGACATGTTTGGTGTGAAAGTTTGAGGGAGGGTGTTAAAATGCCTTGCAAACTTTCAAGGGTTGTTTCTGTCATTTCAGAATCATGTTTTTTATCTAACCTTTTATGTTTGTTCCATGTTTGTATGTTTTTATTGTGCAGGGGCTGTTGGTGCCTTCCTTCCAAAGTTGGTGGCTTTATAAGCCTCTCTCCAGCCTAGAGCTCAACGGCTCTCTCTTTTCTTTTCTGGTGGAATACTTTCACTTGTCTTTTAGAGCTCATGTTTCTCTTTTGTCTTGTAATCATTTGACTGATCTTATAGATCCAGTCTTGTTGTTGTATTTAATCTGATTGGTCAGTATTGGTGTTCAATCTGACCTTCTAGTATTGGTGTTGTAAGCTAATCTTCTTTTATTGAATCAAGGGATGGTTGGTTGGATTCATACTCAAGTGTTGTTAACCATTTTTACATGTTGCATTAAGGGTAAAAATTGTCAAGTATGCTGCATAAAAAAGTTTTATATTTTGTTAAGAAATGATAATCATGTTCCATTAATCGGTTAGAACAGTAGGTTGCATAATACCAGTACTGTACATTGCATTTTCTTGTAGTTTGCTTTTCACTAGATGTTTAAGATTAACAGCATTTAGAGGCACTTCACACCTATGAAGCACGCGATGTATTCAAAGACCTTTATGCGTTCATTATTAGGCACACATAGTTTACATAATCTAAAAGCATGGGGAATTCAGATTGCGGAATATCTTGCTACAGGACGATGTCTTGTGTAAGAGCCTGCAAGTTCTCAACCAAATCTGTTATAAAGTTGCTCTGTATCTCATTATTCTGCAGGAACTCTTTCCATTTCTTGTGGTTTTCTCTTATCGATTTGGCTGGTTCTTTTTCGGTCTCCATCATAACACTTTTCACAGCCTCAAAAACATCGTCCTTCCCGAAATACCCATCTTCATCTCTCCTATACACTTCCATTCCAACCCTCCACTCCAACTCTATCAGTTTAGAATTAATGAACTGGTCACCCTTTAATGGCAGCATCACCAGTTGACAGTCATTCACCAGACCTTCTATAACCGAGCTGAAACCAGCATGGGACAGGTAGCACCCCACACTTTCGTGCGCCAGGATGTTTCGCTGCTGTACCCACCCTGAGTGTACAATGCCTATATCCTTGACTCTTTCTAGGAACCCTTGTGGCAGTGTCCTTTCTAGCTGCTCTGAGCTATTGAGGTTTGTTGGAAAATTTAGAACTAGGAAGAAAGGAAGACCTGTGAGTTCCAATCCTAAAGCTAATTCTTTGATCTGTTAATCTGTCAGAAAAGTCTCGCTCCCAAAAGAACAGTATATCACGGATTTGTTTGGGAACTGGTTCAACCAGTTGGCCCATGTGTCTTCTAGTTGGCCTGTATGTGGCTCAGGAACCACCGGACCAATTAGAAGAACTGGTTTTTTGAACTGCTTGCTAAAGTAATCTATATAGGGTCCTTCCATTTCTGTGCATGACTTAACGAGTATAGCATTGCAGCCATCCAAACATGTGATGAAGCGGTCTAATGCGCTTGGAGTACCATGGAAACTTTTGAATATGTACCTATAATCTTGAGCTTCAAAAGTTTTTAGATGGATGGTTTTTGGGAACCCAGGTGGAGGTTTTTTAATTTCTTCTAAAGTTTGTGATGCATTGTGACTAAGCCTCGAGGGAACGATCAGAAATGAGGTGGCAATCGTCATAAAAACAGAGAAACAAATGGTTTTGATGCCAAGCTCACAGGCCATACGTGGCAGCCACCATTGAGCAAAGTCGAAGAACACAAAATCAGGTTTGAGGTGTGTTAGTAAAGTCTTGATTTGTGGTTGCATGAGGTCTAAGGCGACTTTGAGGAGTTCAGCACCTGCTGGTGAGGTGTCAGCAGTGCACTCCACTCCCTTAGGGAGGCCATCCACATGTGGCAGAGTTAGAGGGATGATTTGCGTGGTGGTGGTGATGGGGTTGAGCATGGATTTGATACAGTCAACACTGGCGGAAGCAGCTAAGAAAGAAATCTTGATACCAGGATAGGAGGATAACTTGTTAGATAGTTGCACAAAAGGACTAATGTGACCAAGCGCAAAGAAAGGGAACATCACTAGGTGAAGCTCTTTATCTTTTCCATTCATAGATATCTTTCTCTTGATGTCTTTATGGGGTCTCATGCCCCATTTATAAGAGTAGTAATATTAGCCAAACATTTTAACAATTTAGAAAAAGAAGATTGGAGGTTTAATTTTTTATGGTAAAGAGAATACTATATTTATTACCTTAAAATGTAGCTAACTTAATTTTTTTTAATGTTGCGTAGCCAATTTTATTTTGTTGCTATTATACACAAAACATTTTGAATTTTGACTTTTGTTTGTATTTGTGACTATTATACTTTTACGTTTTTCAACCATCATATTAACTACAAGGGTAAAATGGTTATAAAAGTTGAAATTTAAAATGTTAATACACACAAAAATCGAAATTTAAAAGTTTTGGTAATTAATAGCACATAAAAAAGTTGGTTACATAACATTGAAAAAAGTGACATAAATTTACAGTTAAAAAGTACTCCTAGTTTTATGCATCGGTGATATTATGCAACCTTTTGGCCTTATCGGTGTAGGACTGGTTAAGGCCAAGACCTTATTGCTGTTTTACATATAGGAGTACAAGTTACGAACCAGAGTTGTTGCCTTGATGATGGTTTCGCGAGTAAATCCAAACATTTCAGCATCTTTTGAGCACAAAGTTGAAAGCATCACATCCATAAAATCAGCTTCTTTATCACCGTGAGACTTTTTTATTCTCAACATGTTCATCAAGCCACTTTCCAAGGAAACTATCAAGATCTTTTGCGACTTGCTTCATAGCTATCAGATGCCCTCCAATGTCCATCCATTCAAGATTTGAAATGAAATCAGATGCAACAAAAACGCACTAAGATGTATATAACCCTTTCTTTATAGCTTCTTTACTTCTGCAACTTCTTTCATACCTTCAAAGCTGTTACGACTTTTCCCAAATAACATTCAGATATTTATATTAAACGTAACATGCTCAAACAACTTGTTCATGTCCATTAATATTTGTTGTCCCAGTGTCGATATAAAGTTGCAAAATAAGTTCACTGAATAATAATTTGTATATCGATCTAACCTTTACATGTTTACATTCGATTAGTATTTATAGGTTCTCTATGAACCATCATGACTGTTCGATAAACATCATAACCGAATCTTAACTAACTAACTTCTAACTACCTTTAACTACTTTTAACCGAATAACGGTTGTAAACTATCTAATCAACAAGTTCAGCCCTTAGGCTTTTGTTTGTTACATATTCACTAAGCAATGTCGAGATTATAGTCCACATTCTCCTCCTTAATCTTGATCGTTGCTTCGTCCTAGATCTTGAACTCCGAGCATTTGACGCATAGTGACAAATTACAGTCTTGGTAAAGCTTTAGTCAATATATCTGCTCTTTGTAATTCGCCACTAACGTGTTCCACATTGATGTGTCCATTCTCTACGCATTCATGAATGAAATGATAGCGAATGTCGATATGCTTACTTCTTCCATGAAAAACTGGGTTCTTGACGAGTGCTATTGCTGAGATGTTATCAACCTTTAGTGTTATTCTTTTCTCCTTCCAACCCGTTAGTTCACTAAGTAGCCTTTTCAACCATAATGCTTGACATGCTGCTCAAGTAGCTGCCATGAATTCTGATTCACATGATGAGAGTGCCACTGTTGGTTGCTTCTGAGTGCACCAGGTAATAGGTGATTCTCCAAAATAGAATACTATTCCAGTAGTTCCTTTTCCTTGATCAGTATTGATTCCATAACTACTGTCGCTATAACCTGTAATTTTGCAGCCGTTGTCCTTCTTGTATATAATTCCATGCTCCTTTGTTCCTTTGATGTATCGGATTACTTGCTTTATTGCCTTTAGGTGATGATCCTTTGGGTCTTGCATAAATCTGCTGAGTAGTCCGACTGAGTAACTAAGATCTGGTCTTGTATGTAGTAGATACCTGAGACATCCTATTAGGCTTCTGTAATAAGTTGCGTCAACTGAGTTTCCATCTTCCGCCTTGACCAACTTAGTACCGGGATTCATTGGTATCTTCGTGTCATTACTTTCCATCATACTTGTTTCTTTCAAAATCTTGTTGATGTAACCTGTTTGCTTGATTGTAATCTCTCCTCCTGTCTGAGTAACTTCTATCCCTAGGTAATAAGCTAACAATCCTAAGTCGCTCATTTCAAATTTGTCTTCCATCTGGGATTTGAACAAGTCTATTTCCTTCCTTGGAGTGCCCGTGATTATCAAATCATCCACATAAACTCCAACTATCAGTGTAGAATTCTTGCTTCTCTTCGTGTAAACTGCTTGTTCGAGATTACATTTCTTAAAGTCTAATGACTTCAAGGTTTGATCAAGTTTCATATTCCAAGCTCGTGGTGCTTGTCTTAAGCCGTACAAAGCTTCGTGAGCTTGTAGACTTTCCCTGAATTTCTTTGTTGAATAAATCCTTCAGGTTGTGTAACATAGACTTCTTCCTTCAAATCTCCATGTAAAAATGCTGATTTTACATCTAAGTGATGTACTTGCCATCCATGATATGCTGCTAGTGCTAATATCAACCGAACTGTCTCTATCCGAGCAACTGGTGCAAATACTTCATCGAAGTCTATTCCTTGTTCTTGTACATATCCTTTTGCTACTAATCTTGCTTTATATTTGATGATCTTCCCTTTTGCATCCCTCTTGGTCTTGAAAACCCATTTGAGTCCTATTGCCTTCTGATTTGCAGGCAAAGTAGTAAGAGTCCATGTGTTATTCTTGTTGATTGAATCCAATTCAATCTCCATGGCCTCAATCCATTTCTTATCTGTTGATGCCTCCTTGTAGTTACGTGGTTCTTCTTTCGTAAATAGCAAACTTTCAGTTTCAACTTCACGTGCATCCTTATATAATTCCGTTATCTTTTTGAAACCTCGTACTGGTGTATCATCAAATCCTTTTCCTGAGCTCTTAATTGAACTAATAGTAGCTTCTTCTTCTTCTTCCTCTTCTGAGTGTGGATTATAAGTGTATGTAGGTGGGGTGATTGGTGAGTTTGGATCTGGAATTAGATCCTGTTCCTGATATATGTTATCATTGTTTTCTATGTTGACTGGTGTAGGGTTTTCATTGTCAACTCCTTCTACCACAAAACTTGCCCAAAATGAGTCTTGTGCACTTGTTTCCTTTCCGTTATTATCCCAATCCCACGGTTTTGTTTCCATAAACCTTACATCCCTGCTAACATGTTTCCTTTTTCCTTTTGGATCATATAACCTACATGCTTTTGATCCTTCCTCTACTCCTAAGTAAATCATGGGTATGCTTCTATCATCCAGCTTTTGCGAGTGAGGTATTGTTATCTTAGCATAAGATGTGCATCCGAATATTCTTAGGTTTTTCCAGGTTTGGTTTTCTGTTGTAGAGTGCCTCATATGGAGTTTTATCTACCAGGGCTCGTGTAGGTACCCTGTTGAGTATGTAAATGGCGTGTCTAACTGCTTCCGCCCAAAAAGTTAATGGTAACTTCATCGCTTTCATCATACTCCTCGTAGTTGATAACACTGTTCTATTTCTCCTCTCCACTACTCCATTTTGTTGTGGTGAGTAAGGTGCTGTCAACTGTCGTGCTATTCCATTTTCTTTACAGTACTTGGTGAATTCATTTGATGTGATCTGTTCTTAGCATCCTTAACTTCAATCTCATTTCCATCTCAATTTGTTGTCTAAAATCCTTGAAAGTGTTAAATGCTTGATCTTTCGATGTCAGAAAGTAAGCCCACATAAACCGTGTACAATCGTCCACTAACAAGAAAATATATTTCTTTCCGGAGTGTGTGGCTGGACTTATAGGACCACAAAGATCTCCATATACTAAGTCCAAAGGGTTCTTTGATCTGAACTTAGCTTGATTTGGAAATGGTGTTCTACTGTGCTTTCCTAATAAACATGCATCACAAATCTGTCCTGCATGATTTATTCTTGGTATTCCTTCCACTAGACCCTTCCTTGTCATCTTATTGATGTCGTCAAAGTTTAAATGACCTACTCTAGCATGCCATAACCATGCTTGGTTATCTATATTTGCTAAGAGGCATATGGGTGTGTCAATTTGTAGCCTTATACTGTAAAGTCTATTCTTCGATCTTTCAATCTACATCAAAAACTTCTTATTCTTATCATACAAGGTCAGTTGGTTTCCATTCATGATGATCTTACAACCTATCTCCGTGAGTTGTCCTAAACTTAGTATGTTGCTCTTGAGGTTGGGAATGTAGTATACATCCGATACTATATTTTGTTCGTTGTTCGTTGTTCTTACAACCTAACAATATAGAGCCTTTTCCCTTTATCTTCACATACGATCCATCTCCAAAACGAACTTGTCCTGTTATGCTTTCGTCAATATCTCTAAAATGACCCTTAGCTCCTGTCATATGGTTGCTTGCACCATTATCTAAGTACCATATGCTAGTATCTATTGTAGCATATTTTTCGGGTTGAATTTGTCCTTCATTCAACAGTACTTCCTCGTGTTCAGTTTCGTGTGTTGCCATTAATAGTGTTGGTTCATCGTCTTCTAAGATAAGGTTTGATCGTTCCTGAGTTGTCGATGTTTCTTTGCAGTCTTTTCTAAAATGTCCAAGTTTCCTACACTTGTGACATTTTACTTTGCTCATATCCCACTCACGCTTATTCCACTTTTTTTTTTTTTTTTTTTTTTTTTTTTTTTCCTTTGTGAGTTGAGCCTTCCTCCTTTGAGTCATATTTACCTCTATTATGTTGCCAGTTTCCTCGAGAAAAGTTTGATCTACTTCCGCGATTACCGAATCGCCTCCCCTTTCTCGAGTGTTCGCCATGTGCGAATAGTAAGTTTTCCTGGCTTTCCACTTGTCCTCCTTTCCGGAGTTTTATCCTTTCCTCAAATGCCTTGAGTTTTCTAATGATATCGTCTAAGGTAATATCGTCAAGATCACTTGTTTGTTCTATGGATGCTACTATTTGAATGAATCTATCTGGTGTGGAATCTAATAGTTTTCGTACTAAGAGTGATTAATCCAACGTTTTTCCTAATTCTTTTCCCTTAGTGGCATAGCCGTTTAGTTTAGCCGCAAATGCATCCACCGTGTCATCTTCCTTCATTTGAAGTGTTTGAAATCCAATCATCAATGATTGTAACCGTGCTTGTTGCACTTTCTCTTCTCCAACGTGTCTTTTCTTTAATGATTCCCATAATTCCTTTGCCGTTTTACAACCCGCTACTTGTAAAATCACATCTTCGGTCAATGCTTGATATAGGAAGGCCGTCGTTGCCTTATCCTTTTTATCATCTACTTGCACATTTTCCTTAGATTCTATCGCTTCCCATAAACCATGTGCTTCTAGTATAACTTTAATTTGGATAGCCCAAACGGTGTAATTTGTGGTTTTCAATTCAGGGCATTGATATTGTGCGATTGGTGTTATGGGTTTTGGTGGTGTCGAAGTGCCATTTACATCGTCACCAGACATCTTAAATGTGCTTATGATCTTCACTTTCTAACGTGCGGGGTTTTCTTACTATTATGGGATTTCCTAATAGTACGGGGAACATAAATAGTTTTCTGGGAATTCTAATAATATGGGATCAATAAATAGTTCTCGGGAATTCCTAATAATAAAAAACTAAACTTCTATACTACTATATGATAGGAATTCAGAAATTTGAATTTCTAACCGTGTTGTTGTGTTTACAAACACAACGAATCCCTTTTTCTGTGTTGGTTCTAATATGCGATACCCACTGACTTTTCGTTCCTCCTTTTCCTTTCGGTCTCAAGTTAATGTTAGCCACTGCTGTTGTTGTTGTCACCCTGTTGTTACCCCAAACCGAAAAAACAAAACTCCTTTCTTTCTTTTCGGGAATACTAACTTGTTTTCCATTTACTTGTGTCGACTTCAAAATGTTACCCACAAACAGTACCAAAAACCTTCTTGTTTTCTTGATATTGCTTCAAACCGCGAGTTTTTTTGATGTTGTTGTTCTTTTTTTTCGTGTCGAACACACTTGCTATCCACAACAAAAATGTTGTTGTTCTTTTT
Source organism: Artemisia tridentata subsp. tridentata (assembly GCA_021014915.2). Classification (NCBI taxonomy): domain Eukaryota; kingdom Viridiplantae; phylum Streptophyta; class Magnoliopsida; order Asterales; family Asteraceae; genus Artemisia; species Artemisia tridentata. Next base: position 106,158,283 of record CP139506.1, on the reverse strand, counting down.
TTCGAACACAGTTGCTATCCACAACAAAAATGTTGTTGTTCTTTTTTTTGAACACAGTTGCTATCCACAACAAAATCCATACAACAATTTCTTCTCTTTTCTTTTTCCTTTCGTGTCGATCTTCAACTTGCCGTTACCCACAAAAGTCTTTGTCTTATGCCTATATCTTGAAGCATTTTTTTCTCTTCCTTCTGTGTCGCCTTTTCTATAGCAGTCACCCACAGAAGTTCCCTAGGTTTCTTTCGTTATTCCACTTCTATCACGAAGCGTTAGTTTTTTTCTTCCTTCTGTGTCGGTCTTCAAATAGCCGTGTCCCACGAAAGTTCTTCCACCAAATCGTTTGGTGTGTTCTTGGCCGTATAATCTTCCTTCAATCTGTAATGTATTCCTCTTCTCCTTCAAGGGTAGATTGAAGTCGTTTCAATTCTGCAACTTCTGTTGGTTCTGATCGTGCACTATCGTCTCCAACGTATTCCAATTATTCAGGTTTGTGTTTATTCTGACAACGTATTTCCACTGAATCCTTCTTCCTGACCAGCGTGTGTTGTCTCTTGTTTACAACTTTTGAAATCAAAAACCAAACGTAGGCTCTGATGCCAAATGTTGTCCCAGTGTCGATATAAAGTTGTGAAATATGTTCACTGAATAATAATTTGTATATCGATCTAACCTTTACATGTTTACATTCGATTAGTATTTATAGGTTCTCTATGAACCATCATGACTGTTCGGTAAACATCATAACCGAATCTTAACTAACTAACTTCTAACTACCTTTTAATACTTTTAACCGAATAACGGTTGTAAACTATCTAATCAACAAGTTCAGCCCTTAGGCTTTCGTTTGTTACATATTCACTAAGCAATGTCGAGATTATAGTCCACAATATTGTGGACATTTTATCCCCATCTTTTAAAGACAGGAACAAGAGTTCGTTAATAAAACTCTTTACTTCTGAGATACATTCTTGAACTTTTCAAGACGCTGGCTCATAAAAAGCTCAGAAATGACCAGCTTCCGCGCGTATCTGCTGCCAATATAGTCCATACGGCACAAGTCCAAAACGAGCATGATCATAGGCCACGTAACAGCTCACAGCCATATTAGGCCTAGTTTCAAAAAATTTGGCTCACAGCCATATTAGGCCTAGTTTCAAAAAATTTGTCATTGGTGTGTAGCACTATTTGACCATCTGCCAATTGCTTATAACCAATGCTCTTTGACTACCTAGCCGTAGAGAGTAAACCGGCCCGTAGTCATCAGCTATTTTTCCATGTATCTTTGCCAAAGGAGCTTGACCTTGTAGAAGATGAAGGTGACCTACAATAGGCACTTTTCCATATGGTTCTGGAGCAACCAATTTATCACCTTTAATTATTGTGCTGTTTCTTAAGCTTCTTTTATAAGTATAAGCTACAACAAAAATAAAGATCCCAAACATTGGTATGTACTGAGTGAAAAAATCCATGTTGATGATATCGTTTGTATCGTACTTTGGCAAACATTACCCAAAATTCATCTAAACTCAAAGCTTAGATACTTCATCTACTATGGATTCAAGCATGACGACTCGTTAGTAGTCCTTTTCTGTTAAAAACTTCAAAGAAACACTGCATAATTTATTCTCTACCTGTTTTAAATTTCGAAGAAAAATGACTAACATGTTATAAATGTTGGAATTTTAATACATGACAATCATAATTAAATAAACATAAACATCAAGTATACATGCGGAAGCGTATAGGATCATATAATATGTAAACTAATTAACCAAACATAAATAGTATGTGTACCTTATGATTCTAGCCAAACAAGAATCAATCTTCAATTGAATCACCAAGAACCATAATTAGGGTTTATAATTGGATTAAAGAATTACCCCTTACCGTTTTGTAATTCAATCCAAGATTCAATCAATAATGTGATTGAATCACGTTCTTGTACACACGTACTATAACCGAATTAAAGTTATGCTAGTAATAATAACACAAAACGTTTTGTTTGGAAAAACAAAACCAATCGAACCCTTTGAGGGGTGTAAGATCGGCCAATAAAGGAAAACAAGAAGAAAACAATTTTAGGGTTATTGTGTGTACAAAAGTTAATGAAACAATGACCCTTGTGTTTGTTTATATAGGATGCAAAACTTGGAGGACAAGTTGGATGAGGATTAGGAAACTAATCCCCATAACCGATCGGCCCTATTAATCCTTAAGGGATCCGGAACCTTCTTTCCTCTATTTTCATCTATAGTCCTTTTCTTTTCCATTTAACGGTCGTTAGTCAATTTCCATTAATTACTAACGGTCGTTATACATTTTGTGCTATTTAATAATTAAATACAACATTTTATATTTAAGTATTAATCTTTAATTCTTATACGTAAAGTGTGCAATCCCGTGATCTCGAGTTTGATCCTAACATACGACTATTAATTTATGTCCATAAACTAACAGCTCCCAGTTGGACATATCTTAATAGTGTAATCACATCGGTTAGCGTCTAGCAACACGCCGATGCCTCTAGTACAATCTCGAGTAAGGTCTCCTGGAAAAAACCTTTTAATGATTCATCATTATTATTATTCTTTTGTTACTAATACCACGTTAAATAAAGATATGGATCTAAGTCATTCTTTATTTAACTATTCTGTTTCTCGTTGTTTGTGATTGAGCAAGATTACCAAATCTTTTAAACATATTCAAGGGAGATTTTGGGCGTGGCCACGCAAATATCTTGTCAACCCTATGAGGGGCCCAGCAGTATTAAACTTCAAAATAAAATTGAAGGAACAAATTCTATCTTGACTACAAGCATAACCCATGAATTTTGTAAAAATTACGAAAACAATCCTTATGACTACCAGTTACGTGTAGCGTTAAATTGTTCCACATAATGCACTACATTCATAACAGTTATCTGGTATCTCAAGTCTGAGGATAACTATTCATGATTTACTTAATAACAATATCCATAAAGTAACATCATGTAGTTTGAGATAAGTCCTATATTCAATTCATTGAATATCATGTGAATTTGGTATGTCAACGCATCAATATACTTTCAAGTATAATATACCAAAACTCAGATTTGTTTTAATTTAATGATATTCCCATATCATTAATTGACAACAGAAAATTTAGAATAACTAAATTATTCATGGATTAAACATGCAAATATAGGACACAATTTATTATTAATGAAAATAAACGTACCAAGTACTTAAATTCATTACAAATAATAAACACTTAACATCCTTTATCAAAATACTAAATAGATCAATGCATGAAAATTCTAGTTGATGAATTATGTCTCAAGCTATGACAATCATACTTGTTGACAAGACATAAATCAACCAACTTTGATCTATCAGAATTTTGAGAATACTTATTTCAAGAATTCAAGGTGAAGTTCTTGTATGTGTACATTCAAATAATTTGATATTGCCACATAATATTTTATAAAGTGTGTGACAACCTCAATCACCAATTTATGATTATCAAACTTTCAAACATTTTTAAAGTTTAAAGTATTCTTATTCTTGTTGGGAACACGTCTTAGTTTATCAAGTATTGATCATATTATGTAATAGGTTGCTTAGGCCTTTATGTTAGTTATTAAGGTACGGCCTGTGTATAAGGCCCATGGGTCGTGGCCTATTATTTATTTTAATTATATTGTTAATTAGGGCAACACCCTAATACTTGTAGAAAACTATAAATACCCCCTCCCTTGTAGGGAGAGGGTTGTTGGATAATGTGATTATTATTGTCATTACAATTAAGCTTAACCTTCCACTCTTTCTCTCTCTAACTTTCTCTCTCTAGAATTAAGTAATCTTGTGTGATAAACTTGTGACCTAACAAGTGGTATCAATCGCCAAGGGGTAATTTAGGTTGTTTTAGATTAGATTTAGGAAGAAATTTGAAGATCTGGTTACTGTTCATCGTACTTCTCCGATTTAGCAGAAATTCCTCCGAGTTAGGAGCGAATTTCTCCGAGTAAGCAGCTTAATTTCCGAGTTAGTCTTCGAGTTAGGTTACATACTCCGAATTAGGAGTTTATTGAGTTTATTCTTCGAGTAAGCAGTAGCATTTCGAGTTATTCTTCGAGTTAGAAGAAAACTTGAATAATTCTTCGAGTTAGAAGAAGTTCTCCGAGCTATAATCTTTCGAACAAAGAGTCTTCGAGTTAGAAGACTTCGAGTAATTAGAACCTTCGAATTACTCTTCGAGTTAGAAAAATAATTCTCCGAGCAACATCTCTTCGAGTAAGAAGAATAACTCTCCAAGCAACCAATCTTCGAGTTAGAAGAATAAATTCTCCAAACAAGCACTCTTCGAGTAAGACGTATAATCCTTCGAGTTAACCATCGTCGAGTTAGAGTAAACAATCTTCGAGTTAGGGGATTATTCTTTGACTTAGATTTCTTTGAGCAAGGCAGATTTTTCTAGTTAGGGTTCATTCTTCGACTTAGGGTTTATTTCTTCGAGCAAGGGATATTCTTCGACTTTGGATTTTTTCTTCAAATCTTTCTACTTACAAACCTAATCTTCATCAACAACCTTCGTTATCCTTAAAAGATCCAACATCCACAAGTTACTTTTTCAAGATGTCTCAACCACTGAACAACAACTACTTCTATAATCAACAGCAACAGTATCGTCAGCAACAACCGTATCCTCAACCACAGTATCAGCAACAACACATACTCATGCAGCAACATCAATTTGTTCCACAACAACAATTCCCTCAACAACAACCATTTTCACAACAACCAATGCAGACCTACCAACTTCCTCCTAAACAACCTCACTGGTTTGACCAAATGTGCGAAGCAATCAGCAGTCAACAATCCAGACATGAAGCAGGATCCTTAGATACACCTCCAATGCTAACTCCAGGGAACTACGTGCAATGGTCAAGTCGATTTCTCCGATCTATTGAACTCAAGAAACCCCATGGAAAATACTTGAAGAAGGTAATCATTGAAGGACCATATCAAGTTCCTACAACAACGATTTCTGGAGATCCAAATCACATTCCTCCAAGATAGGCAACTACAACTCCTATTCATGTTGCTCAGCTCACAACAGAACAAGTACTTCAGCAGGAAGCCAATGAACTAGCAATGTCCTACATCCTTCAAGGAATTCCAAATTCTATCTTCAGAAGTATTGATGCACAAAAGACTGCAAAGGATATGTGGGAACATGTTCATCTTCTCATGGAAGGAACTGAGTTAAACCAAGAGGATATGGAATCTAAGCTCTATCTGGAATACACCATGTTTATGATTGAACCTGGAGAATCCTTAGAGTCTTACTACAATTGGTTTATCAATATTATCAATGACTTGGATAGGCACAACATCGAACTACCCAGGATTGCAGTGAATACTAAGTTCCTAAGTTGTCTTGGACCTGATTGGCAGAAGTATGTAACTTTTGTTCAACAAGCTAAGAATCTACACAATGCCTCATATGGGTTGTTGTATGATTACTTGAAACATCACCAATCAGAGGTTGATAAAGACAGAACAGCTCGTGGAGGATTTTCACCGTCACCTACTCCCAACTCACTTGCTTTGATTGCTCAGTCTCATTTTGTTCCACAAACAGATCAGGCTTTTGTTCAACCACCACATCATTCAGCTTATCCCTCACAACCTTCATCAAATCAACTCGTCCCATATGAAGCATCACCACAATATTTTGATAATCAACAGGTTCCATATGACAACACCGACACTATGCTTTATTCAAATGTCAACAGTGATGAGGACGATGCTTTCAACTTGTTGAACGAATGATTTGCCTTAATTGCTAGAGCTTTCAGCAAATTTTCAAACAAATCCAACAAACGTCTTCGATCTTCATCCAACACACGTAATCAGGCAGTTGTTCATGATGGCAGAGTTGAGATTCAAAACAGAGCTTCTGGGAGATATGGTTCAGGTAATTATATGGGGAATTCAGGTGGGCAGAGGTTTAATTCGGCTGGAAGTAGTAGGAACAGCACTGGTAACACACAAAGGAAGGCAGAAATTGTTGATACAGGGAATACTGGGATTGGAAACACAATGGTCAAATGCAACAACTATGGAGGGAAAGGTCACATAGCCAATGCTTGCCCCAAGCCAAGGACCAGAGGCAGTGTGTACCACAAAGAAACTCTTCTTCTGGCTCTTAAAGATGAAGCTGGTGGCACCCTGACTAAGAAGGAGCACAACTTTATGGCTAATGCATACTCGGACGATGATATGTGATGCGTGCGATGTGTCGTTGCGGTTTAGCAGTATTAATGCCTACTCAAGTTTTAAATTTATATTTAGCCGACTTATCAATAACACACACACTTAACGAGCAGTGTACCCGGTCAGTATGAATATAATGGTAAGTAGAGTGTCGATCACTAAGAGTGGAACGTATTATCTAGTTATTCTAATCAGTATTTTAATATCTTAAGTTAACTATACAACCTAATCTAACGCAAGGGGGTTCAGCCTGAGAGACTGGCACGGTTTGGTTATGATTAAATAGTAAACTAAACTAATGAGCACGAATCAGCGATTAGCACACACGTACACAGATAGATACTTGAGACAATAAGAAGACCTGTCCTGATAATTAAGTAGCTTGTCACTTGTTTTATTGCTAGTTTTATATGAAGTGTATATAATTAACCCTTTCTCGTTGGCTCTAATCTTATCGGCGAGTAAACCCTTAATGATCACTTATGTCTATCCCACTATCCTAGAATATTGAGCATTTGTGATGCCCACGTTTCGTATACGCTAGAATAGATAGGCGAGGAAGGGGCATGGCAACCCAAGCAATGCTCAGCTAGACACAGAGGTTATCAATGCACTAATAAAAGTCACCAAAGACATCAAAATATAAACTTTAATTAATGGGAAAGCAATTTTAAGGGGTGGACATGATATTCCGTAGTCACATGACATCAGCCCATCAATCCTGATGAATTAAAGTGTACTAGTACAATAAAACAAAACTACTTAATGAATTGAATACATGCAAGACCTTCTTACAGCTCTTGTATCTTCATTCAGGTGTGTGTCTTGTGCTGCTAATACGTCTGAATTAGGCTTTAGGGTTTCTATCTCTTTCTTCTGAGTTTAGCTTAGTGTCTCGAAATTCGTCTGGCCTTGGGGTATTTATAGTTTCAGTCTGAGGGTTAGATGCGGCGCATAGGATAAGTAGATGCGGCGCATTGATTTAACTTCGCGTGGGGTCCAAGATTAATATATTCAGGAATATTCGTACACCGCCTTAAGATGCGGCGTAACTCTATTTCTCTATGCGGTGCATGTCCTTTGCTGTCTTGGATTATAACTTGTGAAATCTTGATAGTGATACGCCGTATGTAAGAAGTATGTTGCGGCGTATCTGGAGCAGAATGATCTTGATCTTGTACATTTTAGTAGACTCTTAACATCTTGCTTGTTTTGCTCCATAATTAGTCCAAAATCGCCAAGTTTCACATAATACTTGTTTTTACCTGAGAATTACAAAAGTAAACATTAACGTATCAATTCTCATATATAATATAATAAAACAAGTCAAATAAATAGGACAAATGATGATAATAAAATGTACTTATTTGAGTTCATCAATATGGAAGATTTGGAGGCCAATGCAACCGTAATGTTGATGGCTAACATGCAAGAAATGCATATGGGTGAAACAGGCCCGGTTTATGATACCGATGGCTTGTCTCAGGTACCTGATTCTAAATGTCTCATTCATGAAATTGTATCACCCTCTGCATCTGCATCAGCTAAAGAAAATGTTGGTCAAGATGATTCATTCTTATCCTCTCAAGTCGATGACCAAATAAACAACGTAGTTACATTTGATGAAAATCAAATTAACCCCGTTGTTTCATTTGATGATCCTCTTGATGATGATAATCATGATCAACTTGAACAAGATGATCTTTTGCTTAGTCCAGATCCAGAGCTCATGACCGTGCTTTTGACCACCCAAACACAGTTAGATGCACAAAAATCCAAAATTGATAAGTGCAATGAGATTAATTGAAACTTAAAAGAAAAGTTGCATTTTTAACTAAGGATCTTGAGTGCTACAAACTTCAACTTTCAAATTATGAAACTAAAGAAAAATGGGAGAAAAGCTTTGAGGTTGCATTCCAACAATCTTATGTTAAAACACAAGAGTTAGAACATCAGGTATGTGAATTAACCATTTCCAAAAATGAATTAATTTCACAAAAGGAACAAGAAAGATTAGATTTTCAAAAACAAGTTGATATTCTACACTCTGAACCTTCCAAAACAAAAACAGAGTTGTCAACTTGTCAAGATAATTTTTCTGAACACCGACAAATTTCAAGGAAACGTGTTGATTCCTACCTTGAGGAAATTGTTGAGTTGGAATGCAAACTTAAATAATTTCAAAACGTTGTGTATAAAACTGGTGAATCAATAACAACCATTCAAAAATTAACTGCAAAACAAAATCCTCAAGGATATGGCTTTGCTATTGGGGATGACAAACCAAGTTTTTTACATAAAGCACTCAAGGAAAATCCAAAGTTATACAGTGCAGAGGATTTGTTTGATGATACTTTCATGCGTCTTGTTGTGTATAATCGTGAAGAGGAAATGGAACAAGAGGATGAGAGTCGATCTAAAATGAGCAATGTCCACTTTCATAAACCATATGACTACTCAAGAGTACCTCATATTAGTGACACTTTTGTTCCACAACAAGATAAATCAGAACAAACATGGTCTTTAACTGAAATGAATGAATCTTATGAGGTTGGCCCTGTGACCACAGTAGCACAAGTTAATGGCCTTTTACCAAATCCAGGTGTAATTGCCCAATTGCCAAAACAATGTCGTGTCCTTAGATATTTTAATACATTTATGGCAGACATAACATTTTTGGAAGACGCAATTGAACGAAATTCAGAGATAAAGTCTACTTTTCTTTCTCCCTATGAAAAAGAAAAGAGAGCAGTTTTTCAAAAGCAAATTTTTCCACATGTTCAACACCTGCGACTTTGTGCTACTCATTGCGAACATGAACTTCAATCAGAGGTTGCATCCATGAAAAACATTTTCAAGGCAACTGAAAAAGCGATCTTAAAACAAAAATGTAAAAACAAAGCTTTGAAAAAAGAAGCAGATCGACACTTAGAACATGTTCTATGTTCTGATGTTATATCTGTGATCATGAATTCCATTTATGTGTGTTGTAATGAAATGCTTGTAGATGATCATTCTATCGATATTGAGATGTTGAGATTTGAGATTGATAATTTGAAAAGAGAAAATGAGAGACTTCGAAAAGTCAATGATGATGTGGAAAACAAATTTTCAAAAGAAATTTTCCAACTCAACCAAAAGTTGCAATGGTGTCAAACTCAGAGTCTTGACTTTGAGTTAAAATTACAAAACCAAAAAGAATCTTTGTCCTTTCAAAACAGTCATGTTTCAAAAATTCAGAATATTGAAAAAGAAAATGCTATTTTAAAACATCAAATTTTTGAATATGAAAAGGACATTGATGAAGTTTGCCAAAACAGAAATGACACTGTTCGATTAAACAGAGAATTGGATTCAAAAATTCAACAACAAAAACACATCATCATTGAGTTGAAAGAGAAAATCATAGTACTTGAAAAGGGAAATTTGTACAAAAGAATGTGATTGCACCAGGCATGTATCAAGTAGATGAGACACCTAAGAAAGCATCTTCACAGATCATTAATGTGCATGCTTCGACTTCTACATGACTAGGCACCCCTCTTAAAGTTAGCAGATCCAAGACCAAAAAGAACAAAAAGAAGAATAGTGTCTGGAAACCTAAGAGCAGCTCACCTAAAGATGAAGAAGTAGAAGTTCACACTAGGAATCTGAATAAAAAGCATGTTATGTCTAAAGTAGAATCAAACTTTAAAACGTGTAATTCTAATTGTGATGTAACGAATGCTAAGACTATGAATGTTCTGAATGATGTTATTATTGATGCTTATTGTGTGTTTTGTCGTACAAGTATTTTGTCTGGTAATCATCAAAAATGTGTTGCAAAAACCCTTTTGTCTCGTAATCAGAAACGTACAAATGGCATTTCCTCTAGGCTCACTACCGCTGTTAAGTCAATCTTAGGAAAACCGCCAAAAGTAGTTTCTAAGCCTACCGTAGACAAGACCATAGTTGCCCCTAAAACAATTCAATCACCAAGTGCATTCACTAGGAAGAAAGCAGAATCTAGTTGGACATGGCAGCGTTGGCTACCGCATAAACCTAGTTTTACTTGGTTACCAAAAATGCTTAAAAACTGTGCTACTAACCCAACGGGATCCACCATTACCAACTCTCCATCTGTGTCATCTTCTTGTGATGCAGGTGATTCAAATCGTCCTTTGGATTGTTGATAGCGGATGTTCCCAACACATGAAAGGCAACTTAAAACTTCTAGTAAACTTTGTCGCAAAGTTCATAGGAACTGTCAAATTCGGGAATGACCACTTTGCCGCTATCATGGGCTATGGGGACTATGTCAACGGAAACATCGAGATAAGCCGTGTATACTACGTTGAAGGCCTTGGACATATTCTTTTCTCTGTAGGGCAGTTTTGTGATGGTGACTTGGAAGTTGCATTTAGGGAGAACACCTTCTTTGTTTGAGACCTACAAAGAAACGACCTTATGACAGGAATACGCGGAACGAGTCTTTACACCATTTCCTTATCAGACAAGGCCGCTTCTTCTCCAATTTGCTTACTCTCCAAGGCACACTCTACAAAAGCATGGCTATGGCATAAACGTTTGTCTCATTTGAACTTCAAAATTATGACGGAACTTGCTCATCATAAGTTAGTAGACGGTCTTCCTAGATTTCGGTATGCCAAAAATCACCTTTGTCCAGCATGTGAACAAGGGAAGAGTACTCTTGCTCACTTTCCTCCTAAAACTGAGCACAGTACGGATCATGTACTCCAACTTCTCCATATGGATCTTTGTGACCCAATGTGTGTTCAGACAATCAATGGGAAGATATATATATATTGGTAATCGTAGATGATTTTTCGAGATGGACTTGGGTCTACTTTCTTCTCACCAAAGATCAAGCTCCTTCGATGATCATCACCTTTCTCACCAAAATTCAAGTTCAGCTCCGCAATGTAGTTCGAAAAGTCAGGACAGATAACGGAACCGAATTTAAGAATCACACTCTTCTGGAGTATTTTGAGAAAGTAGGGATTGAACACCAAACATCTATTGCACAGAACCTAGAACAAAATGGAGTAGTCGAAAGACGAAACCGAATGTTAGTGGAAGCCGCAAGGACGATGTTGATAAATGCTCAATTACTGGATTACCTCTGGGCTGAAGCCGTCTCCATAGCTTGCTATACGCAAAACCGTTGTATGATCACAAAAAGGCACAAAAAAACCCCGTATGAACTTTTTCACAGAAGAAAACCGAACATAAATTACTTTCATGTATTTGTGGCCCTCTGTTACCCAAATAATGATCGTGATGACCTTGGAAAGTTGAAAGCCAAAGCTGATATTGGAATCTTTGTTGGATACTGCGAGAATTTTAAAGGATTTCGTATCTGGAACCGTCGAACCCGAGAAATTCAAGAGACCATACACGCTCATTTTGATGAACTCACGGATATGGCTTCTGAGCAAAACAGCTTAGGACCCGATTCTAACCGTCTGAACTTCCCTGATCAATCAGCTGCACCTCTCTCTCTCAATCGCAAGGACTTGGAAGATTTGTTTGCTCCGCTATTTGATGATTCTCTCGTTAGTCATGCTTCTGAAGTATCCACCAGTTCCGCTGCACAACCCGTCAACATTCAAGCACCTGATACAACAGTAACTACAACAACAGCAGTTGCTGAAGATGCACCTCCAACAGAAACATCATCATTAGTAGAACAAACAGCTTCTAATACTGCGACTGCAGCTGATGATCCTCTCCTATCTTCTGAAGCACCCACACCCACAAATTATGACTGAAACGCTTTCTTCAATCCATTTGCTCCGGCTCCCACCATTCCAAATATTGTAGAGTCATCTACGAGCAATTTGGATCCGTCAAATATGCACCCAAATTTTCAACACTACCCTTCAACCCACAAGTGGACTAAGGATCACCCTCTAGTGAACGTGATTGGCAATCCAGACAACCCGGTCATGACACGAAAAAGACTCCACACAGATGGTGAAACTTGCATTTATGCGCTCACCGTTTGTCAAGCAGAACTTAAAAACATTAAACAAGCCCTTACTTACGAAAATTGGAATGAGTCAATGTAAGAAGAACTTGAACAATTCAAGTGTCTTGAGGTTTGGGAACTGGTAGAAAGATCGGATTGAGTATACGTTGTCGGACTGAAATGGATCTGGAAGAATAAATTGGATGCTAATGGCACGGTTATTCGGAACAAATCTCGGTTGGTTGCTAAAGGTTACAGTCAAGAAGAAGGTATCAACATTGAGGAATCTTTCGCACCAGTGGCAAGACTTGAGGCCGTTCGAATGTTTCTGGCGTACGCTGCCCACAAGAACATCACTGTTTACCAAATGGACGTGAAGATGGCATTTTTAAATGGACAACTCTATGAAGAGGTGTACGTTACACAACCAGAGGGCTTTGTCGACCCAGAACATCCGAATCATGTGTACCAGCTCAAGAAAGCCCTCTATGGCCTTAAGCAAGCCCCGAGGGCATGGTACGATAAACTATATGCATTTCTAATTGCTAATCATTTCATAAAAGGTTCTGTTGATCCAACATTGTTTGTACAAAAACATTGGAAGGATATCTTAATTGTTCAAATCTATGTGGATGATATCATTTTTGGTTCAACCCATAAGAGATACTCAAATGCTTTTGCTAAATTAATGAAACAAAACTTTGAGATGTCCATGATGGGTGAACTGAAGTTCTTCTTAGGACTACAAGTTCATCAATCACCCCGTGGTATTTTCTTAAATCAATCCAAATTTGCTCAAGAAATTTTGAAAAACCATGGCATAACAAGTTGTGACACCTATAATACACCAATGTCTGCATTGTCCCCTAAGCTAGATACTGATTTACATGGGACACCAATTGACCCTACCAAATACCGTAGTATGATTGGGTCACTCATGTATCTCACAGCCAGTAGACCAGATATAGTATTTGCCACATATCTTTGCTCCCGCTATCAGTCTAGACCAACTGAAAGACACCTCTCTGAGCTTAAGAGAATCCTTTGATACATAAAGGGAACCATTCACTTCGGGATCTGGTATCCGAAGGATTCTAGCTTTGAACTAATTGCCTTTTCAGTAGCTGATCATGCAGGTTGCTTAGACACATGGAAAAGTACATTTGGGGGAGTGCAATTCTTAGGTGACAAGCTTGTATCTTGGCAGTCAAAGAAACAGGATTGTACATCACTGTCATCCACTGAATCAGAATACGTCGCCATGTCAGCATGTTGTGCTCAAGTCATCTGGATGAGGCCATAGCTGATGGACTACGGATACATCTTCAACAAGATTCTGATGTATTGCGACTCCAAGAGTGCCATTGCTATCTCGTGCAACACCGTTCAACATTCAAAGTCCAAGCATATTGCTCTTCGTTACCACTTCATCAAAGAGCACTTGGAACAGGGTACAATTGAACTTTACTTTGTGGGTACAGAATATCAACTGACAGACTTATTCACCAAAGCATTACCTCATGCAAGATTTGTGGAATTAGTTCACCAGATTGGTATGAGATGTTTGACTCCAGACGATTTAAATAATTTTCTTAAACAAAATTAAGTGAGTCAAACATCAAAACTATCTTTGTAAATAATTTTTCAAAAACACAAAAATATTTTCTAATCATTATGTCATTAAAAAAAATCATCTCATTACGTGTGCATAAGTCAAAACGAATCAAAATATGTTCTCGAAATTTCAAATTTAATCAATTTTAAATCACGAACATATTTTGAGGGGGATAATTTTTTCTAACTTTTGCACATTTCTTATCAAAATCTTCATTTTTCATCTAAATCTTCATCAAACCATATTTCCATGATCTCTTGAACTAAAGTTTGTCAGAATTTCAAAAGCATGTCTTAGTTCAAGGGAGAGAAATGAAAAAAATTCAAGTTTTTCATCAAATTGGATCAAGGTTTTAACCATTACAAACCTCAAAGGTTGTTATTGTCAAAATGTCAAAAGGTTGTCTCATTAGGACAATGTGTGAACTGGAAAACAAGTTAAGGGACTTAAAATGTCTAAAGACCAAACCTTTACATATATAAGACCAAACTCAGAATATTTTAAACACAGTATTCATAAAACTTTCCAAAAACCCGCCAAAAATTTGCTCTCAACATCAAGATTTTGATTTTCTTCAAAAATACGGTTGTAAGTGTTATACATGTTCATTTATGCAGTCTAATCACTCGCTTGAATTCTTAAAACTTTTCTGTGGTTCAATTGCTCAAATGGCGATTTAGGGTTTATGAGTTCAATTTGGGCATTCTTTGTTTGTTGGTGTTCAATCTAATTAAGTTAGCTTTAGAACATAACAATATGCCTAGGAATGATTTAACACTGCTTAATTGTCCTGAATAACATCAAATGATGCTTGTCGAATATATTAGGGTTTATATGGTCGAGTTCTTTGGCTGGTATTTAATGGTTAAGTGTTTAACTGTTTTGAATGTTGGGATATGCTTGTATACGTTATTAGATAATGCGCCTAAAGTTTCAGAACATGAATCAAACAAATATTCTAAATTGAAAGATTGCATGTGGCTAAATGATCTATGTTGGATTATATGATTGTTTGGTTGGACTTCTGAGTGTGTGGACTTAATCAATACATGGTTAGGATGATATCTGGTTATTGCTTACTACCTATAACTGTATTGAATAAAATTTGTTAAGTCAAGAGTGTCTTCGAGTAACACAAGAAAACCTTCGACTTAGTCTCCGAGTAAGGACTTTGATGTTATTCTTCGACTTAGTCTCCGAGTAAGGAGTATAGTTTTTGATAACTTAGAAATTTTTTATAAGATCCTTCGAGTAAGAGATTCAATCTTGTTACTTTGAAGTATTTTATAAATCATTTCGAGTAAACAACATCTATTTTTTAACTTAGGAAAATTTTATAATAAATCCTTCGAGTAAGGATTTCTTATTAAAATTCTTTGAGTTAGCTACTTTTTCCAGACTTAGAAATTTTTAAGTTCAGAAAACAGAAAACAGTTGAATGGAATATGAGTTTGCTACAACATGGTTGTTTGTGTGATATGTTCATACTATTCATGATTGTGTCTCTCTATGTGATGCATCATATTTGTTAGGCTAAGATCATGTAATAAGTGATATACACTAACATATATATGCAATTTCCATTTTGTGTCATTGTTGGTGTTTGTACTACACAGGTACATCATGTCTCAAACATCCATTGCTAGGAAAGAGTTGATCCCTGAAGGAGATGAAAGGAAGATAAGTGACTACAATGCCAGAGTAGACTTGGAGACATTACCATGTCATCCTTTGTGCCAAATAATGGTGGAGATTCTCAAAATGCATTTCTATAGCCCTTTTCTAACCAAGTCTGCAAGTGTACCAGAAGTCTATATGAACCAGTTCTGGCACACGTTATTCGTCAGCAGAGATAACAAGTCGATGGCAATCACCCTTGATGACAAGAGGATCCAATTTGATGTTAACACTCTTCGTGCTGTGCTTGATCTTCCTCCAGCAGATTCTGGCCCTAAAGGCAAATTCCTTGAAGATCCTTCTTATGATCTTATAGCCAAGACTTTACAACACATTGGCTATGATGACTTGGATGATGAACTGTCTTCTCACTCAAAGGTGGACAGAAAGCATATTCCTCAACCTTGGCTAACCATCTACACCATCATCAACCACTGCATTACCAGGAAAGAGACTGGCCTTGAACACCCCAGACTTGAACATCTGTTGTTCTTTCGAGATGTCATCAACCTCCAACATATGGACTTTGCCCAGTACATATGGACAGATATGATCTACCAAGCTCATCAGTTTGGTCAGAAGAAGGGATACAAGATACCCTTCCCGCGATTCACAAAACTTCTGATTGCACACTTCATGGAGAAACATCCAGAAATTGACAAATGTTTGAATGAGAAAGCTCATACAGAGCAGATGGATCATGTACTCATAAGGGTAAGAATTCACACGAACAACACCACCAAACAAGGTCTGAGAATTCCACCCAAGTTGCTATCAGAAGCAGTTATGGAAACTAAAGCTTACATATGGTACGACAAGGCAGAAAAGGCAGTTACGGTTGGTCTTATGGTAAAGGGTACAAGTTCAACCAGAGGCAGAGGTAGTGGAAGAGGTAAAACTGTCATAGCAGCTTCTATAAGAACAAAGAAAGTTACAAAAGCCATAAAGAAGAAACTGAAGCTC